>PVKM010050064.1:0-10798 GCA_004027735.1 Carollia perspicillata
TTTTATTTCACTTTGCATAGCCTTCATGCCTTCCTCTATTTTGTGACCATAATCAACCATTTCTGTGAGCATCTTGTTTAACAATGTTTTGAACTGTGCATCTGATAGGTTGGCTTTCTCTTCATCACTTAGTTTTATTTCTGGAGCTTTGATCTATTATTTCATTTGGGCCATATATTTTGTCTGGGAATGATTGTTATGTAGTACAGAGCAGAACCTGAGGTACTCACCAGGGCAGGAAAATCCACATCACTTCATCATGGCACTGTACGTGGGGGAGCGGTCCAAGAGGGAACAATGTCACTAACTCAGCTCTTGCTCAGCTTTTAGTCACTTCCCCCTGCTATCCACATGCAAATTGGGCCCCCCTTCAGGCTGATTCTTGGGTGGGTGGGTTGGTTTATATTCATTCTAGGAGTCTGTGGGTCTCACCCCAACAAACTCTCCCATGTGGTTGGGAGTTTCTCCTGCCTGCTGCAACCACCACATATTTTTTCAGTCAGAGGTTTTGAGGTTTTATTTCCCCATGCTGCAACCCTAGGTTTCATGGTCTATCTTGCTCCCCAGTTGTTCCTCCCAGTTTATCTACAAGCAAATGTGGGACCACCCCATCTGCTAGCTGCTTACTTGCCTGGTCTGCCAGCCACAGCCTCGTCTGCCCCAGTCCTCTGGTTACCATCTTGCCCCAAGTCCTCTCCACCTCAGCTGCCTATCTCCGCCCCTCCTACCTGTCCGGATGAATGTTTCTTCTTTTACTCTTTGGTTGTCAGATTTCTACACAGTTTAATTTCAGGCATTTCTGGCCATTTTTTTTTTGTTTTTAAATTTGCTGTTGTCCTTCTTTTGGTTGTTCAAGGAGGCAAAGTGTACCTACCTACACCTCCATCTTGGCCCAAAGTCCCAGAACTTTTTTAATTATATTTTTATTACCATTTATATGCCTGATACCTACTTCCACATCCACCCTGCCCCCTCCACAGTCCACTGTTGCTCATGCCAATGTGTCCTTTTCCTTTTTTGCTCAAATTTTAAGTAGCTGAAGAAATTCTGTCATGAGACAGCCTGATAATGATTTTAAATATGTTATAAAAGTGAAATATGTGGATAAATGTAGTATGAAAGAAATACCAACTAGAGGAGTCAGAAAGATTAAAAACATTTGTATCTCTCCCTTACTTTTATGTTGACTATTGTGATGTTAAATAAAAATACATAATTCTCTCACTGGGTACCAAGGAGAAATAGAAAGATCATAGAAGACTTGTAGCTAGTTTACAATCTAGTTGAGGTGATAATATATATTGTCTTAAAAAATTATTTTGAATACATTTCCAGCTTGATGTAAAGGACAGAAAACAGGACTTTATTTTTAGCCATGAACCAATCACGTCTAGCCTGGTGAACCTTCAGAAAACAATACCTAAAAGTCTCCAATAAGAATATTCATACACAAGAATATATCATCATGACTGAAATCATATGAAAAACATTAAGAAAATATTAGTAAAGAAAAATTGGGTTGTGGAGGCTAAATTAATTAAAAGAATTCTGAAGGGCTTGATGCTATGTAAAAACATAAACCCAGAGGCCATGGTTGGGACTGTACTTTAATACTAGCTATGAATGGGCATGGCAGTTATCACATAACAACATAAAAAAGTTTGAGCACACAAGAGAGAAGCTTTCAGACTGTACAAAAAATATGTAGAAAAGTTGCCATGTACTTAAAAAAGAACATTTGTCCTGTGATGATTATCTTTGCAGTATTGTTTGCTATCTATGAAGTTAGGGTCAAATTAACTTTTGCCACACCCTTGCCCTCAAATATTTAAATAAACACTTTCCAGAGCCTAAGGAATGCTTTCCTTAATGTTTGAGTCTATGCCAATATTTCTCAAAGCAACCCCACAAATTAAGTACTGCAAATAACTAATATTGCCCTAACTGCTACCTGCTGCCATTTTCTTCTCAAAAATGTTAGACACTGAAGAGCAATGATGACCTGTTGGGATGCAGTGTTAAATGGACTTTTTAAAAAGGAAGTGATACATAATGTTTATCTTACTAAACATTGAATTATTTTTGTCATAAATATGAAATAAACTCTTTCTGGTGAGCTTTCATCATAAATCACAGGAACTGAGATGGTTTAATTTGCTATTTTGAAGCAGTCATGCCACGTACTTGCAAGGTTTTCAAGATGTAGTATTTTTTGTTAGCTAAAAAAGAAAAAAAAAACAAAGAGCTAAATCTCATGTATATAACAACTAAATTTAAAGCAGTTGGCATTAATGCACAAATTCATTTGTGTATCTGTTGCTCACAAGGTAAAACTTAACCACAGTTGCCTTTCTTTCCTCCCCCCCATACTTTGTTTTCTCAAGTATTTTCATTTATGAACAAAATGCAATTTTTTAAATCCTGAACGTGTCTGAATTCTTAAGCAAAATAAGGAGAAAAATAGAAAGCCTTTTTAAATACTTTGATTCTAGAATAGAATACAAGCATGCTATAACTGATAATTCCTAAGAAAAGAAATCATAGCAATTATCTGACTCATTCATTTTAGAAAATTAACAAACCTATGAAATGATAATCTTTGAATAACTCATGTTTCAAGGAAAGTATAAAATAGTTTTTACCTAGCCTATTATTGTAAAAGTTTCTTCTAGTACAATTTAATCAATTTTTTCATACTAAGAATCAGAAAGAAAGCTCTAATTAAAGAGAGCTCTATTTTCACTAAATTCTACAGAATGTACAACTAGATTCAGTAAAAATAGAAATTATTATGACAACTCAAAAATTAATGGCTCTAACCTATAAAATGTAATGATATCTTTCAATAAATCAGTTATTGGAAAATTGGGGTTATTATAGTCTAGTTACAAGGTAAATGACTATGCCATCCAGGAATATTTGTTTCTATGATTATTTATGACCAATTATATAGATTTCACATAAGGACATTATTTTATTTACTTTGTACATTTCTTTTCTAGCCAGTCTCTTCAATTTATAGATGAAGTCAATTTTAATTTCTATAGTGGGATGTTCCAATTACATTCTGAGAAATTCAGATATTTATGAGTTTCTTTTAAGATTGTTGAGCTACTCAGATAGTAATTTTTTTTGAAACAGCCTATTCAATTAGAAAGGGCCTTTTTTGAGCAAAGAGTTTTATACCTAATGATGGCTTATCCATCAGTGGAAAAATAAATTTGTGAGTACATCATAATTTTTCTCACTGGTATTCATTTTCTAACCTAGATATCATAAAATTCATAGCAACTGAGTGGGAAAAATATTTTTCATTAATTGTCTCATATTCAAGAACAAGTATCACTGCTTTGAGGTTTCTCTGACAGAGTATAAAACACAAGGAAGAGACTCTATCTCTCTCATTTTGTATTTTGTAAAAATGTGGCATTCTAATTGTTTGAGGGCATCAAACAGCTTATAAATACTTTGCATGAAAGAAAACCTCATGAACAATTGCAGAAAATATTCAGGATTTATTGTGTCTGAAAAAGCAGTAACAACTATAATGTGGGACATTCTAAAACCTTTATTGATAGAACATGGAAGAGACTAGAAGGGCACTTGATCCTAAGGTTAATGTGTCACCAACTCAAGGAGCATCATTCATGTTGAGATCTGCATAAATGTCCTTGATTTTCATGTGAGATTCCCATTGGGAACTCCCCTAAATTCCAGAAACAAGAGAGGATCTGTGCAGAGGGTTGGGCTTCTCATGAGAGCATATGGTAATTAAAAGAGAGCAAGATTCCAGTTACACTTTAAACAGCAGATGCTTCCCAGATATTTTCATTCTAAGCTTCAGAAACCTTTCTCCATGGAGTTCATTTTGTATTTCTTAGTGCCGGAGGGTAGAACTAGAGATGCAGTGTAAAACAAAGCTCTTAGGCTGTATCCATAATACATTCAGCTTTCCCAATACAGCAGAAGGGGAATGGATCTGAGCTTGAGACAAAATAGCTCAGTTGTATTTCTGACTGTCACGAATTCTTCAGTGCCCCAGTAAATCTCTATGATCATATATAGACATCCATTTTCTTTCTTCTCTACAATATGTGGAATTATAATACAGTGTCACTGTGAAATACTTCTTAGAAAGTGAAAATCACTATAAACATTATAGTATGTTATAAAATGAATGTTATTATTTATTTAAAATTTCACTTATTAGTCACTGGTTTGGATATTATGAATACAACACTTCTGTCAATATTTTGTCATGTGATTTGTGGACAAGGTAATGAAGTTCAAAGTTAGGAATCATTTTTTTTTTTGTTTCTAGAGTATTTTATATTACTATCTTAAGATTGTGAACTTTGTCAATAGCTAATTCAAGGAAAATTCTTCTGAGTCTTTTAATGCAATATTTAATTAAACCAGCATTTGTAAGAATGCACTCAAGATTATATTCTGTTACAAAATAGGATTGTTGGCTTGTTAATTTTTCTTTTCAATATAATCTGATCAGATTTAACCATGGAAGTCCAGCTTATCTCAAATTGGAAATGTGTAGAGTAAAAAGCTTGGACCAAAAGTTTTTGAGACTAAAATACTAATCTTTGTCCACAAATGCCTTGCTGTGTGACCACAGGCAATGTTTACTTCCTCCTAACTTTTTACTTCTTCTATTTTTCAATTCAGCAATATAATGTGTTTCACACTTACTTAAAAAAAAAGAGTAATCACTTTCATTTCCAACCATGAAAATGGAACCTTTAAAATATTAATTGTATCACTGAAAGAAAATATAAAGGATGAATACAATACATAAAATTACTTTTTAAAGACATAGAAAAGCTACCAAGGCAGGCAGGGGATGAAAGTATACCAGGTAAGCCATTCACTTCTTGTTTTGTCTCAGAAAATTTACTTATCACATTATACATGGTAGCCTGAAGATTTAGGCAGTCAAACTGGGCAGGGGATATAGTTGTAGTTCAAATCTACTCAGGAGACAAAAACTTAAGGGGAAAACATGACTAGAGGCCTGAAACGTGTAGATAATTGCCCCCACTTCAGATATTGTCCAATTCTTATACTGTATATGCAAACCGAGACTCCTGAAAAGCAAGTGATGGACTGTATGAAGATACGGGGGGAGCTAAAATCTGAGAGAGTATTTTAGCAGACTTGTTATTAAGAAGTTAGAATTCAGGACTATCCATGGATATAAAAAGAAGATGAATGAAGTAAGGAAGGAAGGAATTTCCTATTTGTGATGCTCAATTTCACATTAAAAGATTCCAATAAATAAATAAATATTCTTCTTGACAGAAAAAGCAGGATTTCTCTCTCTGAGGAAGGTCTGATCTCTGATCTCCCAAGTGTCAGGTGCCCCCAAGCAGTACACTGTCAATGTTGAATTTACCAAAACTAATTTTAAAATTTAAAATGTCATTTCGGTTTGCCTTCTCTCAACTCAGAATTAGGTGCAGAAAAAGACATTTTGTTTGCCTAAGGAGCAGGTCACTGAAACCCTGCAAAGCCCCTTTGAAAGGTAAAAATCATTTTATATCTGGGGAATCCATTATTTATTTGAGCCAACAGAGTAGTCTGGGGCATAGCAATAAAATATTTGGTTCAAACAGTGTTAAATAAAGAAGAGAAATAAAATATACATATGGGAATTTGGTTGAAATTTTTAAGGATGTAGCTTTCACGGATATTTCTTATTTTTCACAGGTCTTTTTCTTTTTTTTCTCTTACATTAACTCAGTAACTAATAAATGCCTTAAATGAATAACACAGCCACTTTGTACTATACACACACACACACACACATAGTATTTATATATATAATTATGTATATACTATACATTATACATTTATATAATATATGTATATTATATATTTAATATATATTTAATCTTCACCTGAGGGCATTTTTTCATTGCTTTTAGAGAGAGAAGAAGGGAAAGATTAAGGGAGAGAGAGAAACTTCATTGCAAGACAAAAGCACCAAGAAATATTTTTGTTGGCATTTCTCCCTAAATCTTTGATGCAGAAAACCACTTTTATTGTATCAAGATTGAAATTACCAAAATGATAGATTATTTCACTCTAAATAATTTTATGACTAGAAAAAAACTGTAGAAATTTCCTTGTTCCATACTCTTATTTTATATATTAGAAAAATTGTGTGAAAATAAGAACATGAATTTTTTACTTTTTTTTTCAGTTTCAGTTGACATACAATATTATGTGATTTCAAGTATACCACCCAGTGATTCGACATTATATAACTTATTAAGTGGTCACCCTGTTAAGTATAGTAGTCATCTGACACCATACATAGTTACAATATTATTGACTATATTTTATGTGCTGTATTTTATATCACCATGAGTATTCTATAACTACCAATTTGGATTTCTATCTCTTCACCTTTTTCATCCAACCTAACACCCTTGCAAATGGCAACCATCAATATGCTCTCTGTATGTATAAGACTGTTTCTGTTCTGCTTGTTTATTTATTTTGTTTCTTATATCTAGTTTGTCTGGTGCAAGTATTACTGCCCCAGCTTTTCATTTGCATGAATTATTTTTTTCTATCTCTTTCCTATAAATCTGTATGAGTCTTTTGACCTCAAGTGAGTTTTGTATACAACATCGGTAAGCGTATTGTTTTGTCATCCATTCAGCCTTCATATATCCTTTGATTGGAGACTTTAATCCATTTGCATTTAAAGTAATTGCTGATATATATATATCTATATATATATAGATATATATATAATTGCTGATATATATTGCTGATATAATTATATATATTTTATTGTCAATTTATTATTTATGGTTTTTATCTTTTTAAAATGATTCTCTTTAAGTAAGACCCTTTAATATTTGATGTAATACTTACTGCTTTGATGGTGATAAACTATAGCATTTCTTGTCTGGGAAGTTCTTTATCCATCTTTTGATTGTAAATGATAGCTTTGCTAAGTAAAATAATCTTAATTTAGAGCCTTGCTTTTCATCACTTTCAATATTTCTTGCCTCTCCCTTCCGCCCTACAAGGTTTTTGTTGAGAAATCAGCTGACAGTCTTATGTGAGCTCTTTTGTAGGTATCTAAATGCTTTATTCTTTTTCTTGCTCTTTTTAAGATTCTCTTTGTCTTTAACTTTTGCATTTTAATTATGATGTGCCTTGTGGGCTTCTCTGGGTTCACCTTGTTTGAGACTTTCTGTGCTTCTCGGGCTTGTAATGTCTGTTTCTTTCACCAGGTTAGAGAAGTTTTCTGTTATTATTTTTTCACATAGGTTTTAATTCCTTGCTCTCTCTCTTCTCCTTCTGACATCCCCATGATGCAAAAGTTGCTTCACTTAAAGTTGTTCCCAATGTTCCTTATACTATACTCTTTTTTTTTTTTTTTTGCTTTTGTTTTCTTTCTGCTATTTGGGTGTTTTCTGTTTCTTTCTTTCAAATCCCTAATTTGGTTCTCTGCTTCATCTACTCTACTGTTGATTCCCTATAATGTATTCTTCATTTCAGTTAGTGTATTCTTCATTTCTGATTGGTTCTTTGTTTTTTTGTTTGTTTTCTGTCTCAGTTTTTATATCTTTTATGTTTTTGTTGAAGTTATCACTAGTTCATCAACTCTTCCCATAAGTTCCCTGAGCATCCTTATAACTAGTGTTTTGACTTTGCATCTAGTAGACTGCTTGTCTCCATTTTGTTTAGTTCTTTTTCTGTAGTTTTGTTCTGTTCTTTCATTTGGTCCATGTTTCTTTGTCTCCTCATTTTGGGTGGCTTCCTGTGTTAGTTTCTATGCATTACATAGAACTTCTATGTCTCCTGGGCTTGGTGGAATGGCCTAACGTAGTTTGTTATCCTATAGTGTCCAGTGGCACAGCCTCCCTGATCAGCTAAGCTGGGCACTCCAGGTGCATCTCCTGTGTAGGCTGTGCACACCCTTCTGTTGTAGTTAAGCCTTCATTGCTGTTGTCACCTAATTGGAGAAATTTACCCCAAGCCCATTGGTTGTGACCACTGTGGAGGATCGGCTGTGCAGGGGCTGACCCAACAGAACAGGACTTACTTCAGCAGGGCTTTGGTGCCTAAGAGTCTACTGCTTGAGAATGTTCTTTGTGGAGGAAGTTGGGTGGTACTTTGATGTGGTTTAAAAGTTTCCAAAAGGCACACTGACTCTGGGTCCTCCCAAGAAGTTCACACCAAGGTCAGCTGTCACTTGCCTGGGGTCACTCAGCATGAGCTACAAAGTAACCTGGGGATGGCTGCTACTTTTGCTGGGTTTGGAGGTATCTAGGAGAGGTCAAGCTGCAAACCAATGCCAGTATCTTTAGTGCTGGGCCTGGATTCATTTTGCAAGTGGTACTGGGCAATGATCAGAACAAGATTCATATATGTCACAGATGTAGAAGCTGAAAATTGATTTAAAGTAACTATGGTCAATATGTTAAAGAGTAATAAGAACTTGACATCACGTATCATTTCATATGATACCCTAGAAATGGCACATAACCAAAATTGTATAACCTTAGTCTTACAATGAGGAAACATCAGACATATGCAAATCAAATGGTAGTCTACAAAATACCTGAAAAATATTCTCCAAACTATCAAGGTTATGAATACTCAGAAACTGTCACTATTGCATAGTTCACTAAGAAGTCACAATTGGGCTTCCTGTATTAGGTCCTGAAATAGAAAAAGTTTATTACTAGAAGCATGTTGAGAATGAATGAAGTCTGTGGTTTAATTGATAGTGTACAAATGCTATTTCCTTTGCATTGATAATATACTTTGTAAGATCTTAACCTTAGTGGAAGCTGAGTGAAGAGTATTTGAACATTCTCTGTACTATTTCTACAACTCTTCTTTAAGTCTAAAACATTTCAAAATAAAAAGTATCCTACTTGGGCAAAGTAGCTTTATAGTTGTAAATATGCAAAATACAGAGTTTATTCTTATATTATTATGCATTAAACATTGTAATATTTCCCATAAGAATAGCTGTAAACCTACTTTTTACTTACTCTGTATTCATCTATTTAGTCACCATATATTTCTTAATGCCTGGTATATTCTGGACATTCTACAAAGCACTGAAGAAATATCTCATAGTTCACAATATTTACAGTATATCAAGTAAGAAAGATACAAATATACTAACAGATATTTTGTTACAAGCCTTAAATGAAAGCTAGACTATAGCATGTGAAGCTATTGTATTTGACTTCAAGACAATGGTCATCTGAAGGCATATTACTATGCAAGCAATCCAAGAGGTGGAAAAAATTGAACTGATCCCATACCAAACTGAAATGTTTTAATCACATGGTATATTAAAATCAACTTAATGCACACAGGAATAAGCAGTGGAAAAGGGATCAAGTGTGGGGGAAACTCTGAGCAAGTACCCCCATCCACCACGGATGAAAATAATACTACCAAGACATGATCTGCTTGGGGAGGAGAAGTAGTCAGACTCTCAAAGGAGAAAGACCAAGAGCCCCTTCCTCAATGGCTTTTTATTAGGTTCGAACACACAAGGATATAGGTAAAGCTCATCAATCAATGTCAGGCAGCAAGGATCAAACAACAGATTACATGTCAAAGAAATCTGAGGGCTTAATCTGAGTCAGTGTTTGTCAGGTAAGGGGGTTGCAAAAAACTTTAGGACACATACTCATTTCCTGCCTGGACTCTTATCTTATGAATGAAAGTACTCTTAGCAAAGCAGGCTTCACAGGACTTAGCTAATTCTTTCTTATGCCCAATCACCCTGTAACCGCTCTAGCTGGCAGAGGGCTGCACTCCCTGACTATCAAGTTTTAGGCTTAAGTGGATTAGAGTCAGGAAGTGCTTCTCTCACAGCTTCTCCCAGATGGAAATGGGACTTGGGCTATGTCAAAATAGCCGGGAGGGTGAGGGTTTTTTGCCCCATTTTGCACCACCCCAAGTCCTACTGTAACAGGGTGCAGACAAAGGGAGGGCTTCAAAGTGGGATTAAGGACTCCCTTGGTGGTGAAAACCCCTCCCCCTTTCAGAGCATAACTGAGAGGCAACTCCCCCTGGTTACAGTGCCTACGTGAGAGATTGGAGATGATTGGCTCCACGCCATGGGGCCACACCTGCCCAGACTCACCATGGCAACTGGGTATGGGAGTCCTGGGGAGTTTGGCCAACTGTGAGAGGAGTTGGAAATGGGGCTGGAGAGGAAGACGGGCATGAGGATAAAAAGGGGAACACAGCAGCCATTAGGAGGGAGAACTACGCAGTCTTGGCAGGATGCAGACCTCTTCGCAGCTTTGCAAAAGTGGGAAACAGGAGGCTTAGCAAGAGTGCAGACTCCTTTGCAGTTCTGGTGGAAGAAGAGAGAACCATGTGCTTTTGGCCATAGTGGGGACCCCCACAGATAGTGTAAGGAGAGGACCACGCAGCTGTGCCAGTGCAAGGAGAGAAAGTGGCAAAGTGGCAAAGTGTGGACCCCTGCAGCCATGTGAAGGAGAGAAAGCTGTGTGCTTCTGCCAGAGTGGGGAACCCCACAGCTTTAGTAGGGGGAACCACCATGCAGCTTTAGCAGAGAATTGCCACTCGACTTTGGCAGAGTTGCGACCCTACCCTCTCCGCAGCTTTGCAGGGAGATCCACATGGCTTTGTCAGAGTGCAGACCCCTCCAGTTCTGGTAGAAGAGGACCATGCGGCTTCAAGTGCCCCCTTTGGCTGTGTGGCCTGGGAAGCAGGAGAGACTTTGCCTGGGAAAATGGGTACAAAGAACTCTTGCCAGTAGACT
>PVKM010050065.1:0-10798 GCA_004027735.1 Carollia perspicillata
GGGATATAAACATCCGCGTGTCTGTTGCTCTGTGGTCTTATTTTTTTAAATCGGTCGGACATGATTTTAGCCGCGTATGGAGGTGGCGGGGGCGCATGGGGTTGTGGTGAGGAGAGACACGAATAAGCACTTTACAGTGGTATTTTGATGAAGGTATGAACATGATGAGTAAACCGTTCAATCTAAGAAAAAGACAAAAGTAGGCCCTGGCTGGTACAGCTCAGTGGATTGAGTGCGGGCCTGTGAACCAAAGGATCGCGGTTCGATTCCCAGTCAGGGCACATGCCTGGGTTGCAGGCCAGTTCCTGGCAGGGGACGCACGAAAGGCAACCACACATTGATGTTTCTGTCCATCTCCCCTTTCCTTCCCCTCTAAAGATAAATAAATAAAATCTTTTTTAAAAAAAAGAAAAGACAAAAGTAAAAATTCTTTAATTTGCTCTTACTCTTAGGTTCTGTTTAAAAACTTGCTCTTAGATTTTTCCTAGAATTCCTTTCTAGGAAAAACTCTCCCTGCAGCTCTACCCTCCCCCCAGCCCCCGAAACTAGAACCGACTTGCTGAGACGTGCTGCTGTAGCTACAGTGAAGACCGCGTGTCCGGTGGCCCCAGCCGCTTCTGTCTGAGGAGTCAGTCACAGAAACTCACCGGCAGTAGACTCCTGTACTTGACGACTTTTGTTCTTCCAGCACAAAGAGTAGGGGAGACTGTGCAGGGGGAGAAGAGGGCTCCTGCCCGTGGGAAGGGGGGACAAAAGGCATAGGGACTTAGCCATCTGGAAACCTGGAATTGATGGGACGAAAGAGCAAATATAATTCTTTTACCAAGTCACTCCGAGCTAACAACAAGCACATTTATTCTTGGATCTGGGGGTCCTCCCCGGGGGTCTCTCAGAGAAGGAGCCAAACCCAAAGGAATGAGCCACGTGCAAAGTGAAATCCTGCCCTGTCATGAGCGAGGCTTATGTCTTTCAAGAAGACTTTGTGTTAAGCTTCCCGGAGGAGATGCCAGGGGCCCTTAAAGAGGCCTCCTGTTCTCTGCTTGCACACCTTCCAGCGTTCGCTGGCTGGGTCGAGGGGGCCAGTCGGAGCCTGACTTGCACACCAGTCGATGGTGAGAGAGGACCAGAGAGAGAGGACAAGTGTGTGTACTGCCTGGGAGGCGGCACATACATCCTGCTGGAATGTGCGGTGATCTGCATGTCAGTGACACCCAACACGAGCCCAGAGGCTGGACTGGATGAGCAGGTCCTCTTCGTCTGGGGAGGGATGAACGGGGCAGAAGAGGGACGGGCAGAGGGGCCAGACGGGAAGTGCAGAGGGAAGTTGCTCCAACACCCAGCGTGTCAAAAACCGTGTCCGCTGCAAGTCATCAGAAACTCTTTGATGCATAAAACATAAATAAGAGCAAATTAAAGATATCTCTTTAGGTGAAAAACAAAAAAAAAATGAGTTCTAATTATAATGTTAGAATTTAGCTGGTGAATGTTTTAATTAGTCCCCGGGTAGCTATATTTTTTAAAATCTTGCTATAGTTCATATATTTGTCTAAAATGCATTAGTTAAATATTTATTAGTTATGTATTTTTAATGTCTGCATTTTTGTGGAGTAGCTTTATAATAATAATCATAAGTGACTGGATTAAAAGCTAATTTTACTCTTTCTCGACTGGACATACCTGCTCTATCTTGGGAAAACCAAGCTAATTGGCTCGTGAAATTACCGACAGATTCACCTCGTGAGTACTAACTCAATTGCAGACCTTGTACTTGGGTCAAAAAAAAAAAAAAAAAGATTGCCCTAGTGCTAGCTTAGAGAATGCAAATACTTCAAGTAATGGCAAAATTTTTAGGCTTTTTAAAGTTCTACTTCTCTACTGCTTTCAGGTCCTTGGCATATAGTAACAGACTGGTTTACTTAAATGACAGAAATGTAACATAGCAGACAAGAGACATGGTAACGTCCCTGGCTGGCGTGGCTCAGTTGGTTGGGTGTCGTCCACAGAGCGAAGGATCGTCGGTTCCATTCCCGGTCTGGGCATGTGCCTGGGTTTCAGGCCCAGTCCCTGGTTGGGGCGCATGGGAGGCAGCCAATTAATGCTTTTCTCTCACATCGATGTTTCTCTCCCTCTTTCTCCCTCCCTTGCCCTTTCTCTACAAATAAATAAATAAAGTATTTTTTAAAAGGAGTGTTGTAACCAAACATATACATGGGACCAGTTTTTTTGTAAGTCATAACTCTATTTAATAAAAAGACTGGTTGTGTAGCTAAACCTACAGTGTGCGTTTTCCCCGGCTAGTGTCGGCATTCTCCATCACATGGAGACCAGCCTGCAACAGAATTTTAGAGCTGGAATTCTACTCCAACTTTACCGCTGAGGTCAAGTCCAACAAGATAAGCATCTTGCGTAACATAACACCGCTGGGAAATGGCAGCTTTGCAGGGAGAATTCCGGCCTCTCTCCTGCTGACCTGCTCTTTCTAGTGACCAGTGTGTTTCAACTCCACTGCCTTGTCAGGCACTGAGTAATTTATTTACCTTGGAGTTTAACAGCACCAGTCTTTGTACTATAAGAGAAATATTTTTTCAACATGCACTCTATGTTCTTATGTAACTTTAGAAAGCTAAAACGAAGAATATCCGTCTAAAGACAATAACCATATGCTACCTAACAGAAAATAAATACATTCTCATCTTAATATCAGTAATAAGGAAAGACTGTTTTGTTGTTACCATTACTTTTACAAGAAAAGTATGTGTTCTGCTGAACTTCCAGAAAAGGATCATTTTGAACCACCTCCCATTTAGGGTGACGTTGCTTTTCTCTAAAAGCAGAGCAGGTTTCACTCCAAAACCAAATAACAAGCATCTCTCTTCTAATTTATGGCTTTCAACATTTTACAGTGTTTTTCCCCTTGCTGTCCAGCATGCTGTCTGAAAAGTCACAATGATTTGAATAATTGATGGCTACTTTATGAAATTGTCAGGCGGGATCCATCCTCCCGTCTCCCCCAACGCAAGTCCTTGAGCAGCTAATCCTTTTATGTTGTGTGCTTTTTCCCCCTTCCTGGTTTCATCTAGATAATTACATTATTCGCCCTGGAATATAATTGCCGCCGTACCGTGGGGAGGGCGGGCGGAGCGGGGTGGGCTGCCTGCTGTTGGCGTCTGTAGGTTGTAAATGTCTGTTATGCTCTAGCCTCTAATTTCTTTGCCATCCCACCTTTTAAAGATTTAATTATACCTGTGTAAAAGCATAATTCGAAATGTGACTTCAGATTCTTCTGGAAGATAAAAGAGACATTAATCCATTGTTAAACATGAACAAGCGAGGCACAGTGGAAAAAGCTCCGAATTCAGAGATCTGTATTCCGCCGAGCAGTTTCTGCGCGCCTGCCGTGGACCGGGCAGTGGACGGAACGGGAAGAAGCGTCCAGGTTTAAAGGAAACGAGAAAACTGTGCTCGGGGAGTGCACATCTTGGCGATTTGCTACCAACTCGTGACCTCGATTTCTCATCTCTAGGCAAAGGATCTCGGGCCACTTCGCATGTTCTTCCGTCTACATAACATTCCGTGATGCTTTGAGAACAGGCCATAAAGTAGCAGCCACATTCCTTCTTCGTCAGATTTCATTGGAAGAGTAGGCGGTGGTAGAAGTTATGCATTTTCTGTGACAGACATCAGTGTGTCACCTCTGAAATCCAAGACGGTCCACTCTCAAAGCTCCCAAACAAAGCGTTCCTTTTTCTTCTGCCTGTTCCTACCTTCAGCCGACACGCCCAGAGCCGGGGCTGGTCGGGAGCAGAAGGCGACGGTCTCTGAGCAACTGGAAGTTGTTACCAAAGGAGCAGGAACTCTCCTCTCAGATGACTGACTGCCTGGCATCTTCTCGCTAGCTCACGAAGCTGCCTTTTTCACTGAGGATTCTGATTCTCTTTTTAAATTATATTTTATTGTTTGTACTATTACAGTTGTCCCATTTTCCCCCTTTGTCCCCCTCCACCCAGCACCCCTCACTCCCGCAGGCAGTCCCCACACCATTGTTCATGTCCGTGGGTCAGGCATGTAAGTGCTCTGGCTGCTGCATTTTCTACACTGTACTTGACATCCCCATGGCTATTCTGTAACTACCTATTTATAACTCCTACTCCCCTCAACTCTTCCTCCATTCCCCCACACCCCCTCCCTTCTGGCAACCATGAAAATGTTCTCCGTATCCATGTTTGCTTACTTTGTTTTTTTAGATTCAAATTGTTGATAGATATGTTTTTATTGCTATTTTATTGTTTGTAGTTTTGATCTTCTTTTTCTTAAGTAAGTCCTTTTAACATTTCATATAATAATTGTTTGGTGATCATGAACTCCTTTAGTTGTTTTTTTTTTTTTTTTGTATCTGGGAAGCTCTTTATCTGCCCTTCAATTTTAAATGATAGCTTTGCTGGATAGAGTAATCTTGACTCTGGGCCTCTGCTCTTCATTACTTTTCATGGGAACTCCCCTGTAGGTAACTAACTTCTTTTCTCTTGCTGCTTTTAAGATTCTCTCTTTATCTTTAACCTTTGGTATTTTAATTCTGATGTGTCATGGAGTGGGTCTGTTTGCATCCATCCAGTTTGGGGCTCTCTGTGCTTCCTGGACTTGTATGTGTATTTCCTTCACCAAGTTAGGGATGTTTCTTTCATTATTTTTTCAAATAGATTTGCCATTTCTTGCTTTTTCTCTTCTCCTTCTTATACCCCTATGATGCAAATGTTGGAACACTTGAAGTTATTCCAGAGGCTGCTTACCAGTGTCCTTGGTTTCATTTTATTCTTTTTTCTTCTTATTGTGATTAGTTACCTTTTGCTTCCTTATGTTGCGAGTCATTGATTTGTTTATCGGTTTCATTCACTCTATTGTTGTTTCCCTGTAAGTTGTTCTTTATTTCAATTAGTGTATCCTTCATTTCTGACTGGATGTTTTTTATGCTGCTGAGGTCCTCACTGAGTTCCTTGAGCCTCCTTATAACCACTTTTCGAACTCTGCATTTGATAGATTGCTTATCTCCACTTCGTTTAGTTCTTTTTCTGGGGTTTTGATCTGTCCTTGTATTTGGGCCATGTTTCTTTGTCTCCTCATTTTGGCAGCCTCCCTGTGTTTGTTTCTGTATATTAGGTAGAGCCACTTTGTATCTTGATAGTGTGGCCTAATGTAGTAGGTGCCCTGTAGGGTCCAGTGGCATAGCCTCCCTTATCACCCACGCTGGGGACTTGAGGTGCACCATTCGTGTGGGCTAAGTACACCTTCCTCTTATAGTTGAGCCTTGATTGCTGTTGCCAGGTCAATGGGAGGGATTTGCCCAGGCCAATCAGCTGCAACAATTGGCTTCAACCACTGACTACCAATCTCCACCCTCCATGGAGGATCAGCTGTGCAGGGGCAAGGTGGCAGTGCTGCGACATGATCTGTGGCTGTCCACTGGGCGCACAGGCCCTGGGGTTTCCTGGGTGGTGCAGACCAAGGTTAGCCCCCTACCTGTGTCTTGCCCAGGACCACCCTGCCTGCTATAAAGCAATCTGAGATGGCTGCTACTTGTGCAGGGCTTGGAGATTCCTTGGCAAAGCCAAGCTGTGAATCTAGGCTGGTTATGTCTATGCCAGGCCTAAGGCCACTTAGCAAAGGGTACAGGCGCTAGGGGCATAGTCAGTCTGGCTGTTGTTTGTTTGAAAGGATTTAGTAAGATGTGAAGACCAGCCATTCAAATGGAAAAGCTGCTGGTAACAGGTGTAAGTTGGGTGGGCAGGAGCCTGGGGACTCCAGGGCAGGGCAAATAGTGTTAGCCAGGTTGATGGAGTCTCAGATATGGCACCCACCTGCCAGCTCTGTGGCTGTGTTGGGGGAAGGTTCAGAAAAGGGACGGTGGCCTCTGCCAGCCTTTCTGTGTGGGAGAAAGCTGTCCCCCAGCTCCTGCCTTGATGCCAGACCCCTCAGTTCCTCCCTGGATGCCCCTGGTGCCTTCCAAGCTGCTGCTCTGGTGGAAAAGCTCAGAGGCAGTGAGTCTGAGTAGGTGAGTCCATGGGCAGGTTCTTTAAGGGGAGCTCTTTGGGACCTAAGCATTTTCTTCTGCTGACTAAATCCCTGCTGGGTTTTGCAGCCAGAAGTTATGGGGACTTAATCTCCCTGGCAGTGGCATCTTGGGCTGGGGGGCCTGGTGAGGGGCCGAGAGTCCTCACTCCCAAGGTATCCCTCCTGAATTTTTAGCCACCACACGTGCATGTGGGACCAGCCCGCTCAGCATCTCCACCTCTCCCACCAGTCTGGATGGGTGTGGTTTCTTGAATTCCGTAGTTGTCGGACTTCCATTCAACTCAGTTGCCGCTGGTTCTGAGTGATGGTTGTTCCATGATTTAGTTGTGATTTTGATGTGGCTGTGTGAGGAGGCGAGCTGTGTTCACCTGTGTCTTCATCCTGAGTGGAGGTGGAGGGTTCTGACTTTAGTGTGTTTTTCGTGAGTCCGAATTTCATTGTCCATTGGCTGAAAGGGAAAATCACAAACTGTTTCTTTCGCTTTTATATACTTTATTCCTTTCTCTGTGGAGGTATCTAGTTTGGATGTGGCAAAACTTGCCAACTCCAGAACTCAGAAAACTTAGAGATATTAAATATAAACACAATCATGGATCAGGCTTTGTAACTGTAAGAGGAAATGCTATTCCTCTCTGCCAGATCCGTAGAGTGTGAGATAAAGTAAGCCCAAAATGACGGCATATACCCTGTTACAAATGGAACACAAATAACATGTGATAAAATAGAGGTTTAGAGTGGATTTTATAACATTTATTTTGGGGGAGCCCATCATAGCCCATTTGCCTTATTGGACAAACGATTTTCCTGTTACACAGGGAAAATGGAGTATTTAAAAAGGAAATGAATGTGACAACCAAATGGACTTGGTCGAAATTGGCAAATTTGTTTCCTATGCACTTGTTGTTTTTGCACTCGGGAGAGTGATATGGGGCCCGGACCTGCTTTCAGCAGTAATGGCACTTTTACAAAAAACCCAGCCATCGGGGTGAAATAGCTTGCACACGCCCCGTCCTCTCTGGGTTGTCCGTTGATGCTAGAAAACTCTCCTCTTCGTATGCGGCATCAGTGCCTTCCAGTTTGCAGTCTGCTCTCTTTTTCTTCTTTGTCTTTAGGAAAATCTTAGCTAGCAGCCCTCTCCTCTTTTGTCTAGGAATAAAATATGTGAGTCTAGTAATAAGCCCACCCCCTTTTTAAATAATTTTATTTATCTCTAGCACTGTGTTCTTTAGACCAGTGCTCCTAAAACTGGAATATTCACGTTAATCACCAGGGAGGTCTTTTTCGAGGCACAGTGCGATTCAGCCTGGTCGGGGCCCCCCAACTCTGCATTTCGGACAAGCCCTCAGACGAGGCTGCTGCTCCAGGAGCCAGACTTTGAGGTGAAGGGCTGTGGGCCAGGGGTCAACAAGCTTTTTCTGCTAATGTTTGCCTGTGGCTACGCGAGCCACACGGTCGCTGTTTGATCAGTTGTGCCATCAGGACAGAAAAGCAACTGCAGACCGCGTGCCCGTGAGTGGGCGTGGCTGCGCTTCAGGGAAACTCTGCTGGCCCGAAGTGCAGCCGCTGGATTCGGCCTGGGAGCCGTGGTTTCCAACCCCTGGTTTAGACAGTGCCTTTGAAATTATGTACACACACACCACAGGATCTTCGTTCTCGTGTTTGCATGGGATGATTTGATAATGTAGGCGCATATATAAAGTGGGTAGCAGTTAATTTGTGTTCTACCGAGGTATTATCGAAGGCAAATTTTGAGCCAAATAACCAGGCTCCTTTTCCTTCTGGAGGACTTGGAGTAAGGTGAGAGGCATAATATTTCAGCATCCTTGTGGCGTAATGGTGACGGCGTTTTGAAAAACCCCTTTCTGTTCTGAGGGCCGTGGCTCACAGTCACATGTTGTGGTCTGCTCGCCTCTTCCCGAACTCTGACTCTCCCCGGCATGCGTGGGTTTCTTTGATCACATCCCTTGCCATGTCCTCTGGCACCGATCCACATTTGGGTAATGAGATAGTTTGTTGTGCCTGCAATGAAGAAAATGACTTAAAATGTTTTTTAATAAGTTAACAGGAGCAAGTGTTGAAATTACTGTAATGAGATAATGACAGTGCAGCATATTGCTCTGAAGACTGTGCTCTGGTGAGAAATGTACGCTCTTAATAAATTCATTTTCACTATTTTCCTTGGCAGACTTGTTTACCGTTCTCCTGTCTGTCTGCTGGTAGTAGAAAAGGGGGCATAGGAGCTGATAGCCAACAAAGAATGAAGACCGAAGCTGGTGATTGGTTAAGGGCACTTATCCGCTGTGAAGGGCCGAGCCTCCGGGCATCCGCTGTGCAGGGCCGAGCCTCCGGGCATCCGCTGTGCAGGGCCGAGCGTCCGGGTACCCGCTGTGAGGGTCCGGCACCTGTACCCAGGCCCTGCAGTGAGGGCCTTGTGGGAGGGTGAAAATCCAAACCTGGAGACCTCGGGCCCGGGTGTGAGGTTGACCTTTTCAGTCTGTCTTTTGATGTAGGCCACATGTACTTCGTTTCTTTGAATTTCTACGTGTTACAGTTGAAAGTGATCTAACTGTGCTTGTGCCCGTTTAGCCAACGTGCGTCGCGTGCGTACTCAGTACGCAGCACAGTAGGAAGCACGGAGCTACGGAGATGGAGAAGCCCTGAGCCCTGCTCTCAGGGTGACTGTTCAGCAGAGAGGGGCTTCGCGCTAACAAATGAGCACAGTGTCTGCCGTGACCTGCATCTGTGCACGGCATGCTGGGAGCTTGGCGAGGGAGTGGTCCTTCAAGAAAGATTCCCTGAAGGTGGTGTGGTACCTGAGCAGGATCTAGAAAGGCGGGAGAATGTTCCAAGTAGAGGAAAAAGCATTGACAAATGCTCGTATATGTTCTATTTCCCAATGCAAGAGACCTTGCAAAGAAGAGAAATTCCTAAAAGAGGACAGCAGGAAGTGGAAGACTGAGTATGAGGGGACTAGGCGGTAGGAGCCTGTGGCCACTGAGTCAGCTGAGGGGAAGCCGTGGCCCCCGTGACCCCAGGTCTGCATTTGTCCACTAGAAAGACGGCGTTGGCCGAGACGGGGAATACAGGGCCCACGGCGGGCAAGCCTGTTCTCCTGCAGCGTTTTCTCCGTGTAGGCCCATCCGTTTTCCACACAGGGGTGGTTCTAGCCCAGCCTCCTCAGATGAGCGTAAACGTGGAAATCCTCCCCTCCCCCAGTGCTGCCAGGAAAGCTGCCCTGTAGGTCGCCCGTCTCCACGCCCGCGTCACAACCGTCGCGTCCAACTGTACGGCCCCTCTCTTACAGTTTGACCCACACAGTTTGATTTCCCTGAGTCTCACCTCGCCACACCTCCCACCCCGCCGCTCACCGTGTGCGGTCCTCACTGCTCACGTTCCCTCTGCGCGTCCCTGGCCGCACTTGCCCTGCCCGCTGCGCCCCACAGGCAGACCGGCGTTGCCTCAGCCCTGTCCTCAGATGCCGCTCGGTTTTAATGACCAAACTTAGAATCCCCCGTAGACATCCTCTTTAAACGGCCCCCTGAAAATACCCGTTCACATTCGAACCCCACTAGATGTGCTACTTGGGCCGTAGCAGATTTTGTCCTACGTCATAGCGATTTTTTTTAATTTAAAGGGGCCTTTTATTAACTCAAGCTGAAAAATCCAAACTCGTATCTGGAAAATGAAATTCGTATGTATACGGAGTCTCTACATCATGGGAACTTCAGTTTCTATTGCTTGCGTGTTTTCTCTTTATGTGAAATCGATTGAATAAGCTGCTCTCTATTTAGAAAGACCAGAGGCGGCCTGCTCTGGCCCCTCTTAGGACAGACGGCCCGCAGGGATCACCCTGTTCCTGACACTGGAACGAGGGCCCGGCGCAGGCCAGCCAGCGGAGACGGACGGTCAGGTCGGACGCGTAGTCAGGTCCGGCGCTGCCTCTGCCCGCAGTGCTGAGTGGACGGTGTCTGTGGCCTGGACTCGCCCCGCACCGTCTGGTGCCTGGTTTTCTCTGAAAATCGAAAGCCCTGCCCTGCAGCTTGGTGGGCTTCCTCCCAGGCAGAAGCACTTTGCGGGAGTCAGCGCTTCAGCGTGTGGCTCCCGTCACCTGTCCCAGCCACGTCATCTCCTCTCGCCCAGCAAACTGCTGCTTTCCTGCTGCCAGCTGGGAGCTTGGTGGCCACAGAGCCCCACACGCGGCGTTGCAGCACTGCGGGAGGGCGGAGGCCCGTCTCCTCATCGCGCCCTGAGCTCGGGCCACGGGGACGTGGCCTTGCTGCAGCTGCGTCAGGGCGCTGATGGTCACGATCCGTTTTCGGGGCAGACGGAGCGTCTCTCGCTGACGGGCTAAACTTGCCCGTCTTGCAGGATTTAAAAGAACATGAAAGACAGACATTTGTTTACCGTAACAAACCAACAGGCTTTGCAGCTAAATCTATGATAACCACCTTCTACTCCTCACTCCATAGACACACACACACACACACACACAGGGAAGATTTCATTTATAGCTAAACATTACACTTATTTTATATGTGTGTAGTGGTCTTCAATCAAGCAAAGACATCGGGGATCGAGTGAGGGAAATTTGAGAAAAGACAGCGCAGGAAGCCAGCCGAGACTGGAATTTTATAAAAACCATTACTCTTAGCTGCTTGCCTCATTACCTGAGGATTTCATTTTCTCTTTTAAGTCTTCGGGTCTATCCTTCTATTAGGTTTTTTTTTTTTTT
>PVKM010050066.1:0-10797 GCA_004027735.1 Carollia perspicillata
TACACCAGTGAAGTATCTGGGGACAGTAGTGCAGGCTTTTCAAATAAGGCCCCATCGTACCTGATTTCAAAGCTTACATGAAAATAAAATTACAGCAATGATGCCAGAGTGGTACTAGTGCAAAGAGAGGATACAGGTCAGTGGAAGAGAAATGTGTCCAGAAATAAAGCCTTATATGTAGTGTAAACTGGCTTTTGACAGACATGCTGCATCGACTCAATGGGGAAAGGTTACTCTTTTCAACAAATGGTGCCACGACACCTGGATATCCAAAGGCAATCGATGAACTTAGTTCCTTACCTCCATGCACAAAAATTAGTTCGAAATGGTCCATGAACTTAATTGAAAGAGCTAAAACCACAAAATCTAGAAACAAATGTCAGAGAAAATCTTCATGACATAGTGGTTAGGCAGAGTTCTTAGACACGACCTGAAACACATTATCCATAAAAGGATAAATCTTGCTAAGCTGAACATCAATATTAAAAAGTTATGCTTCAAAAGACTCCAAAAATGAAAAGCCTACAGATGAAAGAAAATATTTGCAAATCATGTATCCAATAAAGGACTTTTATCTAAAATGCACAAAGAACTCTTTCAACTCAATACGAAAAACAACATAACTAAACAAAAATGGTAAAAGACGTAAAATAGACATTTGTCCAAATAAGATATGTGAATAACCAGTAAGCCCATTGAAGGCCCTCAATGTCATTAGTCATTATGGGCATGCAAATTAAAATCACAAGGAGATGCCACTCGACACCTGCTTAGAGTGGCTCTACTCAAAATAGCAGCCAACACCAAGTATCTGTGAGTATATGGAAAACAAACTCTTACTCAGTGCTGGACGGAATGTAAAATGGTTGAACAATTTTGAAGAACAATTTGCAATTACTTAAAAAGTTAAACAGAAACCTACCACATGACTCAGCAAATTCTCTCCTAGGAATCTATCTAAAGAAAATAAAATCCTATGTCCCCACAAAGACATGTATATGACATGTTCCCAGCAGGATTACTCATACTAGCCAAAAACTGGAAACAGTCCAAATGTCCAACAACTTGTGAAAACAAAAACTGTATATCCACATAATGGAATAGTATTCAGCCATAAAAAGAAACAAGCTACTGACAAATGCTACAACATGATGACCCTCAAAAACATGATAAAAGAAGCCTGATGCAAAAATTACATATTGTGTGATTACATTTATATTACTTGATCAAAAAGGGAACATTTTCAAGATAGAAAGGTCATTGTTGACCTAGGACTAGATACATGAGTGGGGATTAACTGCAATTAAAGGGACTTATTTTATTACATCATAAAATACCATAATTAAAAACTTATTTTACACTTCTCAAGTTCTTCCAGAGGTAGTTTCTTTTTTTTTTATTGTTGTTCGATTACAGTTATCTCCATTTTCCTCCTATTACTCTCCCCTGCCCACCTACCACCAACTCCCAATTCTTCCTCCCCCCTGGGCTGGCTTTGTCCATGGGTCCTACATACAAGTTCCTTGATGATTCTTCCCCTTCTTTCCTCTGTTACCCTCCTCTCCCCTCCCCTCTGATCATTGTCAGTTTGTTCTTTATTTTCACCTCTTTGGTTCTATTTTGCTTGCTTGTTTGTTCTGTTGATTAGGTTCACTTAAAGATGAGATAGCATAGTATTTGTCTTTCACCACCTGGCTTACTTAGCTTAGCATAATGCTCTCCATTTCCATCCATGCTGTTGTGAAGGGTAGGAGCTCCTTCTTTCTTTCTGCTGCATAGTATTCTACTGTGTAAATGTACCATGGGTTTTTGATCCACTCATTTACTGATGGGTACTTAGGCTATTTTCAGCACTTGGCTATTGTAAATTGCACTGTTATGAACATTGGGGTACATAAGTTATTTTCAACGATTGGTGTTTCAGGATTCTTAGGGCGTAATCCCAGCAATGGAATTGCTGGGTCAAAAGGCAGTTCCATTTTCAGTTTTTTGAGGAAATTCCATCCTGTTTTCCTTAGTAGCTGCACAAGTCTCTATTCCCACAACAGAATACTAGGATTCCCTTTTCTCCACGACCTTGTCAGCACTTGTTGTTTGTTCATTTGTTCATGATGGTCATTCTGACTGGTGTGAAGTGGTATCTCATTGTGGTTTTAAGCATCTCTCTGATGCCTAGTGATGCTGAGCATCCTTTCATATGTCTCTGAACCATCTGTATGTCCTCCTTGGAGACATGTCTGTTCAGGTGTAGAGGAACATTTTTGAATGATAAAGATGCTCTAAAATTGTACTGTAACATTGGTTGAAATACAGTAGTAATTTGCTAAACATCATGCAATTGCACATGTAAAATCTATGAATTTTATGGCATGTAAATTTTAAAGAAATGAATGTTGGAGATTGAAGACGGTTGCAGAGTAAGTAGAGGAGACACACACCTCCTCCTGGCAATAAACCAGATTTAAAGCTAAATTATAGTAAAATCAACCTGAATGACCAACTGAAGAACAGCTGAACAGTAGTATTACATCCAAGGGTTTACAGAGGAAGCTACACAGAAACTGTTAAGAAGGGGCGAGATGTGGGGAGGGCTGGTGCCTGCACGCAGGTGCTGGGTCTGAGAAGCCAGGGGGATATCTCAGAAGCAAGTCACCCCTGAGGAGCATGAAATCTCAACCCCATGCCAGGACCTTCAAACCAGGGCCAGGAAGAGGAGTCTGCATGGCAGCTGGCAGTAAAAATCAGCAGGAACTGTCCGCTGGCACAGGAGGGAGTCTACTAGAATCTCAGGTGCTCCCCTAAAGGGCTAATGCACAGGAGCTCGCTCTTGGGCACTCACCCAGGCTGTGGTAGAAGGAAGGCAACTCAGGGCATGTGTAAACCATAAGGAGAAAACCTGAGTGATTTGGCTCTGGAGAGAAATCTGGGAGGTTGGCAACTGAGGTCCTGGTCCTGAGGCAACATCCCACACTGCCCTAAGCACAATTTTCCAGGAATGGGCACTCCTATTACTACACCACCAGCTAGGGGAGTGCATTAACACTGCCCTTCAAATACTGAGGACACCACCCTGCTAAGTTCAGATCGAGCAGAAAGGAGTATTGGCTATACCCAACAGGGGACCTGAGGTGAGCTCTTTTTCCAGAGAAACTATAGGCAGACCTAGATGGTCACTGGACTGTGCTGCTTTGGAACAGGGGACAATATTTCCCACCTCCCATGGGTTAAGCAGGTGTCATCCCCAACAGAAGATTCCTTTGTTGGGGTCTCTGGATGCATGGCTACAGACCTAAGTGAAAGTGTACAGCCGATCCCCTCCCGCAGGCCTGCATCAACCCCAATGGAGGGCTGCCTTAATATTCATTCCCAAATCCTGCTGAACCTCCCTGCTGGACTTGGAGCCTCCTGTCAGGGTCTCAGGCAGCACGGCTACAGAGCTAGTGGGAGGCATGCAGCTCACTTGCCTCTTGAGATCTGGTGCCACCACCAGCGGAGGGCTGCCTTGATCTGCTCCTCCACGTCCCCCTGACCCCATGCTGTGGGCGGAAGGCACCTTACTTCAGAGCCTGGACATACAGAGTGCATCCCCCTCAGAGGCTCCAGTCTGGGGCTCAAGCAAGCATAGCAACAGAGCTAAGGGGATGAGTGTCAGCCAGTACCATCCCCAACAGAAGGTTTCCTTGATTTGTTTTCCTAAGTCCCAGTGGCTGTATGCAGCTTGCTCCTGCAGTATGGACAGTGGGCTGCATACAACCTGAGCCTGTGGTATACTCCTCAGGGCTATATCTAGCTCCTTCTAGGGGAGCTAGAGTTGAAGACTCCAGCAGAGACTGAAAAAAGTAGTTTGACTCTAGAATAGGGGCCATATTCTCTTGATTGAGTACCTGATCACAATTTGCCCAAGTTGGGGGCCCACTAGTCCTGTCCTCCCAACCCAGTTTAGCTTAAGTCCTGTAAAAGAGTAAGTGGGGCATGGCCAACTTGGGCCACTCCCTGGCCTTTGCTCATAGGAGTTTGGAGGAAGTCCAGGCAATCTCAGAGGGATGAGAGGGTAGAGTAGACAACAGGTAGATGCCAAATTCTGGGAGCCTTGGACGTTTATTGATCTGCCCCTGGCACAGAGAGAGCTTCTGGAAGCCAATCCTGGTACACAGCCTGGCCCCTCCCACAGACACCCAGGCCCAGTAGATGCAGCCACAAACAGTAAATAGCATGGTACCTCCAGATGGATGGCTAAAGGCCACTTACACACAACATCTGACATTGAACTGCACTGGAGCCCTGACCCAAAGAGGGGCCAAAACCAACACAACCAGATGTGGGCTTCAACAACACCAATGCTCGATCTAACTAGCCACACTAATGGCACAGCCAAAGAGATTTCTGGCAGACCCCAGGCACTGCCGAGAACTACTATGGCTCAGGGACAGCCCCTGAACAGTGACTCCTACATGGTGAATAAGGTATATCCTTACAGAAAGCCATCTCAGGATTAAGTCTCTCCATGAATAGGCCTACAGCATTCAAGACTCAACTATTACAGGAGAGAGCACCTAACCCACAAAAAAAATCCTTTCTGGAGCACTTAGCCCAGGTGATCTGGAAGACTGCTCCACCGAAATCCATAAAGCACCTACATGAAAAGGCCCTCATAACAAGCTTGAAGTCATAGAAGATCTACCTGATATAAAGAGACAAACACAAAAACCAGAAAAAAAATGGGGATACAGAGAAATACGCACCATATAAAAGAGCAAGAGAAAAGACCCAGAAAAAGAGTTAAATGAAATGGAAGCAATCAAAATACCAGGTGCAGAGTTTTTTAAAAATATTTTTTATTTATTTTTAGTGAGAGGGGAAAGGAAGCCGAAAGAGAGGGAGAGAAGCATCCATGTGCGGTTGCCTCTTGCACATCCCCTACTGGGGACCTGGCCCACAACCCAGGCATGTGCCCTTCCCCTGGGAATCAAGCCAGAGACCCTTTGGTTCACAGACCAGCACTCAATCCACTGAGCCACACCAGCCAGGGCGAGGTTGTTTTTTTTTTTTAAACGATGGTTATAAAGATGTTTAAGAACCTTAGGGGAAGAACAGATGATCTCAGTGAGAACTAAACAAAGAATCAAACAGAATGAAGAATACAGTAGAAGGAATCAACAACAGATTGGATGAAGCAGAGGATCATATCAGCAATTTAGAGAACAAGATAACAGTAAGAACCCAAACTATAAAAAAGAAAGAATTTAAAAAACTGAGGAAAGATTAAGGGACCTCTGGGACAACATCATGTGTAACAACTTCCACATTATAGATATACCAAAAGAAAAGAGTACGTATGGGACAGAGAACCTGTTTGAAGAAATAAGGGTTGAAAACTTCCCTAACCTGGTGAAGAAAAAAGTCAAAGAAGTTCAGAAAGCACAGCGAGTTCCAAGCAAGATGAACCCGAACAGGCCCACACCAAGATGCATCATAATTAAAAGGGCAAAGGTTAAAGACAAAGAGAGAGTCCTGAAAACAGCAAGAGAAAGACGGTCAGTTACTGACAAGAGTTCCCATAAGACTGTCAGCTGATGTCTTAACAGAAACACTTCAAGCCAGAGGAGATTGGCATGAAATTCTAAAAGTGATGAAAAGTGAGAACCTACACCAAGGCTACTATATCCAGCAAGGCTATCATTAAAAATTGAAGTTGAGATAAAGATAGTCCCAGACCAAAAATAAACCTGATGGAATTCATTACCACTAAACCAGTATTGCAAGAAATGTTTGAAGGGGCCACTGTAGGAAGAATTAGAGATAAAGGAACAGAGGTATAAAGAATAAAATGGCAATAAGTAATTATCTGTCAATAATAACTTTAAATGTAAATGGATTAAATGCTCCAATCAAAAGATTTAGCATAGCTGAGTGGAAAATAAAATATGATATGTGCGTGTGTGTGTGTGCACACGCACGCATGCTATCTACAAGAGAACCACCTCAGAACAAAAGATACACACAGACTGGAGCTGAAGGGACAGAAACAACAACAAAAAACCCAAAAAGCTGGGTCAAAATACTAATATCATACAAAACAGACTTAAAATAAAGGCCAAAGAAGGTCACTACGTAATACTAAAGTGATCAATTCACCAAGAGAATATTATTATTATATAATCCTTGTAAACATATTATGAGTAGGTGCTACACAACATAGTAGCACCTAAATATGTAAAGAAAATCTTGGTGGGCATATGAGAGAGGTCAACAGCCTCTCAGTCATAGTAGGGGATTTTAACACCCCCCTGACACCAATGAATAGATCTTTCAAACCAAAAAAAAAGAGAGAAAATCAACAATGCAACAGTGACCTTAAATGGCACACCAGATCAGATGTATCTAATTAATATTTACAGAACATTTCATTCTAAAGAAGCAGATACACATTCTTCTCAAGTATATATGGAATATTCTAAAAGATAGACCACATGTCATAACACAAAATAAGTCTTAATAAATTTAAAAAGACTGAAATCATATCAAGCATGTTATCTGACCACAATGATATAAAACTAGAAATCAAATACAAGATAAAAATATTGAAACATAGGGAGGATAAGTAACATATTATTAAATAATGAATGGGTTAACAATGAGATTAAGGAAGAAATAGAAAGTTATAAGGAAATAAATGAAAGTGAATATAAAACAACAAAAAAGTCTACGAGACACAGAGAAAGCACTCTTGAGAGGAAAGTTCATAGCAGAACAAGCCTACCTCAAAAAGCAAGAAAAATATCCAATAAACAATCTAACTCTTCAGCTAAGAGAACTAAAAAAGAATAAGCAAACAAAGCCCAGAATAAGTAGAAGGTAGGAAATAATGAATATCAGGAAAGAAATAAAAAACATAAAGACTAAAAAACACCCAGAAAAGATCAATGAAACCAAGAGCTGGTTCTTTGAAACGATAAATAAGATTGACAAAACTTTATCTAGACTCATCAAGAAAAAAAGGAGAAAGGAATCAAATAAATAAAATAAAAAAGAAAAAGAAGTAACAACTGATAGCACAGAAATACAAAGGATTGTAAGAAAACACTATGGACAACTATACGCCAACAAACTGGACAACCTGGAAGAAATGGATAAATTTCTGGAAACATACAATCAATCATCCAGAACTCAGTCAGGCAGAAGCAGAAAACCTGAACAGACCAAATACAACTAAAGAAATTAAAGCAGAAATCAAAAGGCTCGCACCAAACAAAAGTCCTGAACCAGACAGCTTCATGGGAATTTGAGTCCCAGTCATGACTCAACTCCTGTTTGTGCCACATTCATATAAGTGAAGACTTTGGGTCTTGTGCAGGGTGCACCTTTAGGCACAGTTATTTATTTTTTTCCTGTTTAATTTGTGTGTATTTGTCACAACCTTTTAAAGCAAAATGTAAGTTGAGCAATACATTTCCATTGACAAAACTTTGAGCAACTACCAGCGGCTTTACAACATGCCCGGTCAGCTTACCATTCTACTAAACAGTACTTGTCTTTGGGAAGAAGCCCTGTGGAGAGTCACTCCCACCAAGCGGGTACAGCTGACGTGGAACACTCATGTCTAGTGGTGTACATGCAATTGGCAACTACAGGGGACAGACACTTTGCAAAGTTGATTCTAGGGCACAGAAGCTGTTTACTTCAACACGTCAATAGCCAAAGATCAAGTCAGACCACATACACTGAATAGCGAACAGAATCTCATCCTGTTAAAATAAGCCCAGTGTGGAACTGAAAAACTAGCTCTGCTCAGGGTCTGAACTGTAACAGCATCATACACTAGGAAGTAGAAAGAAACCTGATCTTTCCTTAATTAGTTACTGTCATGCCATAAGGATTTTTTAAGATGTTAACAAAAATAAAACAGTCCTTGAAAATATCTCATCCAAGTGAATGAAGAATGGAATGGAAGAATAAAGAATGGATCACATGGCAGGGCAGGCCCTCCTCCCGACGGGCCTAGTCCCCCTCCTCCATGTGTGACACGTCGTTGTCTCCTTCCAGGGGTGGCATCTCCTCCATCACAGCAGCGCTGCTCTCGTCCACCATGGGGTCGTCCTTGTTTATTACAAGGCCAAGCCTGATCACCCTGTAGATCCTGTTGGCGTGCGTCTGGGGGTCCTCTAGGCTGAAGCCAAAGGACAGCAGTGTGGTCTTGTACAGCAGGATGACCAGGTCCTTCACAGACTTGTTCTTGTCGGAATTCACCTTCTGCCTCAAGGTTTCGATGATGGAATGGTCCAGGTTTATCTCCAGGTGCTTCTCTGCCACCATGCAGCCCATCACTGAGTTGTCTCTCAGGACCTGAGCCTTCATGATCCTTTCCATGTCTGCCATCCAACCATATGTGCTCGTGACGATGCAGCCCAGGGATGTCACCAGTCTGTTCGACACCACCACCTTTTCTACTGTTTTCCCCAAGATGCCCTTCATGATTTTGCAGAGGTTTTCGAACTTAGTTTTCTTCTCTTCCTGTTTCTTTTTCTCCTCTTCATCCTCCAGAAGCTCTAAGTCCTCTTTGGTGACGGACACCAGGGTGCTCCCCTCGAACTCCTTCAGCTGCTGCACACGGTCCTCAATGATGGGCTCGATCATGTAGGTAGATCACCTCCAGGCTGTACTTCCGCAGATGATCCACGAAGGCCGAGTTGGCCACCTGGTCCTTGGTTTCACCTGTGATATAGTAGATGTGTTTCTGGTTCTCCTTCATTCTCGTGCAGTAGTCCTTGAGGGAAACCACTTCATTGCCAGAAGCGGATGTGTAGTATCTCAACAGCTCTGAGAGCTTCTTCCAGTTTTGAGAGTCTTCATGTATTCCAAGCTTGATGTTCCTGGAGAACTGCTTGTAGACCTTCTTGTAGTTTTCCTTGTCTTCTGCCAGTTCAGTGGAGAGTTCTAGGCATTTTTTTGACCAAATTCTTTCTGGTAACTTTCAAAATTTTGCTTTGTTGCAACATCTCCCAGGAAATATTTAAAGGGAGACCTTCAGAGTCCACCACACCTCTAATGAAGTTCAAGTATTCAGGGATCAGCTCCTCACAGTTATCCATGATGAAAACTCTGCAGACATACAATTTGATGTTGTTCTTTTTTCTTTCTGTTTTCAAACAGGTCAAAGGGAACATGTCTCGGAACAAAGAGAAGGGCTCTGAATTCCAACTTTCCCTCACCTGAAAAATGCTCCACAGCCAAGGGGCCATCCCAGTCACTAGTCAGGCTCTTATAGAATTCCCTGTATTCTTCATTAGTGATGTTGTCAGGGTTTCTGGTCCAAATTGGCTTTGTTTTGTTCTGCTCTTCTCAACTGACGTACTTCTCCTTGATCTTCTTCTTCTTGTCGCCATCCTTCTTCTCTTCCTCCTCCTCACTGGAGCCGACGTCTTCGATTTCGGGCTTGTTGTCAGACTCCTTCTCTCCTTTTTCTTTCTCCTCCTCCTTCTCTTCCTTTTCTTCTGCTTCATCATCACTGACTTCTTTATTATGTCCTTTCTCCACAAAAAGAGTAATGGGGTAGCCAATAAATTGAGAGTATTTCTTCATGATCTCCTCTATCCTTCACTCCTCCAGGTACTTGTTTTGGTCCTCTTTCAGGTGCAGGATGACCTTAGTTCTACATCCCATGGGCTCCCCTGTGTTGGTCCAAACTCTCAATGAGCCTCGAGCAGAGGACTACTATGCATATTGCTCATCATCGTTATGCTTGGTGATCACAGTCACCTTCTCAGAAACCAGACAGGCTGAGTGTAAACCCGACACCAACATTCAAAGAAGAACCAATACTTATACTCCCCAAACTATTCCAAAAAATTCAAGTGGAGGGACAACTTCCAAATTCTCTTTTTTATAACACCAGCATTATCCTAATTCCAAAACAAATAAAGACACACAAAGAAAAGAAAATTATACACCAATATCCCTGATAAGCTGAGATGTTAAAATCTTCAACAAAATATTAGCAAACTGGATCCAGCAATACATTAAAAAAATCAGGGGATGTACAAAATGGCTGTAGAGTAGCTGGAAGCTCTGTCCACTTGCTTCCAGCCCCACACTAAACCAAAGAGCAATCAACTCGAAGATCCATCTGAGTCACAGCGTGTGTAAGTGAGCATGTACATGGGTGAGTGTATGGGCACATGTGAAAGTGGCCTGGGCTCTCCTGTAGAAGCAGCTGCCACTGACATTGCCCAGCCCAGTGCCTCTGGAAGTGTAAATTTGGTGTAGGAGCTATCATGAGGAATTTAAAATATCCTACCCAGGAAGTAGCCTCCAGAGAGCCTGCACCTGGCCACCCAGACTTGTCTCAGTACCCTCCACCCCAAGCAGGGCTGCACATCCTAACATAGCCAGAAGCCAGAGTCCAGAGACTGAGGAACTTACTGGGGAGGGAGCTGTCACCTCCACTACCCAGGGCATCACGGAAACGGTGAATGGGGCAGAGTATGACTGAGGAAGACGGCAGCACAGACCACCAGGAAGCACAGTGGTGCAGCTGCGATAGCTCAGCAGCAGGAGCCCAGCTCAGCAGTGGGAGCCTGGAGTTGACTCACTGGAGGGAGGCAGTACAAGCACTGCCAGCCACACAGCCATGTTATAATATAGCTGCTGGACTTTGCCATTCTTTCCCAACCCCATCAGAATGATATGAAACCTGAAAGAAGATGATGCATACAGAAAATAATCTATTTATATTTAAATATGTTTTAGATTCTATTTAAATCTATTAACTTGGGAGGGAGGGGAAGAGGCATGGGTATG
>PVKM010050067.1:0-10796 GCA_004027735.1 Carollia perspicillata
TTTTTTTAATTATAATTTTATTTCATTTTCATATCATGCTCAACGTGAACTATGCATTAGGAGCCAACCAGTAAGATAATGTGATTCTTTTCCTTGTCAGTATGTTACCACAAAGACTTTTTTAAAGAAACGTCATTAAAACTTCTTCCAAGTATTTATTTTAGACTTGGTACTGCAGGAAAAAATATCAAGCACCTGATAAACATGTCCCAAAATATGAATATTCAACATAGAGAAGATGGAATATAAATCACTGATAGGTATATGAAAATAGTCAACTTTGACAATATTGAAAGGAATTTTATTCATGACAGCTGGGATTGTGCACTAAGTGGTATATCACAGAAAAAGATGAACTTAGTCTCTACCAAGTAACAGGCTTATATATGTTGCCAGTTTATGGTTCACATTCATTCAAATTAAAATATTTGATGCAGGAGGTGCATATCATTATTTGGTATTAATTATAGCTATCACTTATGGAATCATTTATGGAACCCTTCCTACGTGACCGACACTGAATTTTGTTTTTATACAAACATCCTTTTATGCAATCCTTATAAACCTTTATTGTTTTCCATATGAGAAAAATAAAGTGATTCTGAGAGTTTTCAGAAATGAAAATGGTCAGACTTGAAAATGGTGGAGCTTGGATTTTAAACTTTAATTTGTGTGCCTTCAAAGGTTGTGCTCCTTGTGAGACAATAAGCTCCCTTCCTGATTTTAGCTGACGGGTTGCTTTTCATTGAGTTCCTTTCATTGAGTCTAGACAGTGTGGGGCAAAAGGAGGTTTACAGTTGTTCACATGGAAAATAATACAATAATTAATAAATAATACTAGAATAAACTGTTTCACATAATCACGATGGTAAGCCTACTTTTGCCCCGCTCTGTATAAGGACATGGCTCCAAGTTCATTCGGTTTGATGCATCAAGTGACTTATTGGCTCTACAAGAAATAAAGGGAGAGATTAAGGAAGTGGAGAGCAGTAACCATAATCAACTTTTGTTAAGAGTTTAGGGTCATTGACTACTGCAGCCTATGGACAGAGGAGGGGGGATGGGCAGGCAATCCTAAGCAGAAGAGAAAGAGAATTTGCACTCATGCAAAGATCGAATCATATTAAAGGGAGAAGATTAGAGGGGTATTTTTGTTCCTGAACTCTTTCTCTGAAGAATTAGGAACAAATGTAAAGAACTACTACATTGCGTGGTATATATTTCAAGTGACTTAGGAATTTAAAGAAGGGCTATGTGTTTGAATACTTGAGAGGGTAGAACTGGAAAGGTAATAGCAAATATTTAGACCAGCACCATCTAGTAGATATCTAACCCAAGCCACAAATGACAGCCATCTGTGTATTTTGAAGTTGCCAGTAGCTACAATATAAAAATGAAGAAGAAACATAAGAAATTATTTTAATGATATATTTTATTTAACTTTATTCGAAACATTACGATGTTAAACATCTGGGCAACATAAAATATTAATGTATTTTACATTCTTTGTCATATTAAGGCTGAAATCTGGTGCAATTTGTACATGCAATAAGAAATCTCAGTTTGATCTAGTCACATTTTAAGTGCCACACATCACTAGTGATTCTTGTATTGGATGGTGCAGACTTAGAGACTGGCTGAGGCGAGGCGCAAGGAGAAGAGGAGGAACACAGAAATAAGCATATTATGCAAATTCACTTGTACATTCTAGTGAGAGACTTGGGGAAAGTTCTCTAACTTTTCTGGACCTTAGTTTCTTTTCCTATAAGATGGGGATGACACCTTATAGAAATGTTTTAAGAATCATACAGAAATGTTTCTATAAAAACACCTAATAAGGCACTTGAAATGTTTTCTCAATAAACATTCATTTATTTACCAGATTACATATATTATTAATTTTTTAATCCTCACCTGAGGACTTTTTTCATTGCTTTTAGAGAGAGAGGAAGGGAGAGAGATAAATATCTATGTGAGAGAGAAGCATTGATTAGTTGTTTTCCATATATGCCCAGGCAGGGAATCGAACCCTCAACCCACGTATGTGCCCTCACCAGGAATTGAATCTGTAACCTTTCGGTTATGGGATGATGCTCCAACTAACTGAACCACACTAGTCAGGACCATTTTATCAGATCAGCATTTAATGTCTAATATTGTGTTGGCTGCTAGTGAAGTGAGTACCATGGTTTAAGTGTGGCCTCTGTATCAGAGAAATAAAGTAAAAAAAAAAAAAAGTAAAATTGAATAGCTAGGAAGGGTATTGGACAATTCCATGAGCTAATGAAGGGGGAAATATGGTATGGGGAAAAGGATTCATGGCACCTTGTTTCAAGATACAACTTTGCCACTGGCCGTCTGTGAGACACCCACAAACCCCTCACACTAAGCATTTGCTCCCTACCCTATAAAACTGCAGATAGAAAATAGCAATTTTACTGGGTTGTTGAAGGTCTAAATGAGGTCATAAGAGGGAAAGAACTTTATAAACTGTGAAGAGTTATAGAAATTCCAGGAAGTAGTAAGAGCTTTTATGTAGTGATTTAAAGTTTGTTGGTATTATCAGTTACCCACAGTGCAAGCAAACAGAAAGAACACTGGAGTTCCCGAGTTTGCGGACTTGTTCTGTGATTCATCACAAGTGCCTTTTCTGAGTCCCGCTTTCTCTGGACCAGTTAAATGTTGTTTGGGGGGAAAAAATTAAAAGTGGTAACGTGTGGATTCAGCTTCTATCTTTTTTGATCTGTGGGGAGGGAAGTGATTATGGAAGAGCAATGTCGGAATCTCTCTTTCCAAACCTGACTGGATATATTTTTGTCCCCTCCAAGGCAAGTGACCCCCAGGACTCTCATTTGAATCTCATCTCCATAACTCAAATGAGGTTCACCATCGTCCCTTCTCTTCCTTTGTCTGTAATGCACCGGTCCTTCTTCTCAGCCCAAGTCAGAGCCAGCACTTTGCCAAACTCTGGAAGGGAGATTTTCCTGATGAATTTAGTTTAAAATTGTCCTCAGCTCTCAATTTCCAACCTCCCTTTCATCCAACGTAAGATGTAAGGTTGGTAGCTGTGACCACAACCCCCAAGCTCTGGCGGGTGTTGGGCAGGGAACATAATTTTCAGGCCAGGTAACTCTCCTTCATCCTTCATCCTGAAAGCAAGCCTTTGCCTTTCTTCGCTAATTAAACAGTTAGGACAGCAGTGGTTATTCAACCAAAAGAAACACAGACCTGTCCAACCTTCTTTCCCTCCCTCCCTTTCCTTCAACTTGGATTGCCGTGATTTCTGAGAAGGTGTCAGGAGCAGATGTTTGCTGGGCTTCGGGGTGGAGTTGGTTCTTTGGAGTCTCCCTAGGGAGCCCTTCTGTTAGCTTCAGTACCTGCAGTTGTGCAGCAACTCGACTGGGTCAAGATCCGAGCTATTGCTGAATCAGAAGGAGGGTTGTGTTATTAAACCCGCCAGCAATGGAGAGCAGGACTAACGCCTCTGTGTTTCAAGTTAGATTCACGGAAAAAAATGTTAAGTGGTCCTTTATCTCTTTTCTCTGGATGCTAACAGAGGTCCAAAACTTGGGATGAAGATGCATTAAGTGCCCAGCATTCTAAGGAGAGAGGTGAGAAGGAGCTACAAGAGCTGGGACCACCTATGTCCTTTGGGCTTTGTTAAGAACCCTCTGAACTTGCTCATCTCCTTTCCTGCCCTCTGGTCACAGACAGAGGGGAAGAGCAGGAAGGAGAAATGCATGTAAGCAGGGGTCTCATGGGTGGGTCCCTTTAAAGTCAAATAATGAGAAAAACGTAGAAGAGTTATTTAAAGAGATCAGGGCGGTGGGGTGACTGTAAGAAGGGGAAAGTATTGTGATGCTGTCTTAACAAGCATAGCATTGAATGATGGACTTTCACTTCTGCCCTCTGCCCATTTCCAGAAGGAAGAAGACCATTAGAATGAGGTCAGAGGAGGAACACAGAGCCAGTGGAGGAACAGCCTGTATGTCTACTGTTTCTGTAGCAAGGATGCGTGAGTTCCTTGCAGGCCTCTACCTACATAGAGAGTCGGACTAGATGGTCCATAATCTTGTGTGTTGAATTTTCTTTGTCCTTAATGATGCATCTCTTAGTCCCATTCAACACAAAACAAAGCAAAACAATTTGACCACATTATCGTCCAACTCCACTGCTCACACAGAAAAAGAGAAATAGAGAAGAAAAGAAAATCATCCCACACTATGAGGACTCTTGAAGCAGAGTGAGCCGAATTTAAGAAGGGTTTGCTAATAACCATCCTCTTGCACTTTCTGATCAACAGCACGTTCTTGACCTTGCCCTTTTTAGCGTGAAGAAAATTCCCTGGAGTATTTCAGGACCGTGCCACTTCAGGCTTGCCATGGAACTAATTCTGATTCTGGGATCAGAATCCTTAAGTGCTCAACACCATTGGCATTAATATCTTCGAGACTTGAACTCTGGGACCCTCTTGTCCTTCCCAGTGCCTGGGCATGCACTCCCTCTAATCATTCAGCTGGCTAATGATCCCCTTCCAGCAGGTGTAAATGAGTTTTCACACTCCAACCTGGCTTTTGTCGAGGCTTTAATGTACGTAGCTAATGAGTGCTATTGCTCTGAGTTTTCTCCTGCGAAAGAAGGGTATGTCTAACTAGCGATATAATGACAAGTGCACGTTAATGTTATTCTGTTCAGTGGTACTGAAGAGCACTGAGAATTTAAGAAAGATGAATGCCTCAAACAAAGGCAGACTAAAAACATATTAAGCAGAGCTGTGCTGAAGGCCAAATTCCATTACTTCTACACCATCTTGAATGCACTCGAGCATCGTGAAGGTATCTCGGAGGCAATATACTCATTAAAAATGCAAGCACAGCCTAGCGTGGTAAATTGCGCTGACAGGTGAGGAGAGGTCAAGGAGGCGGACACTGATCAGGACAAACATTTGTGACTTCTGCATTTCAGGGCAGGGGGAGAGCTCACAGATTTGACATCCTGCCAAACAGGACTGCGAGTGAATAATCTTCTCCAGGACTCTTGATGTTCTTGCAATTCACCTCTCCCTGAACAATAGGCTTTTATTTTGATGATAAACTCCCTGAGCTTTGGAAAGTGCCAAGTCCAACAAAACAGTTTTATTCTCTTTGCAGTTAGCGAGCGATAGCAAGTGGTTCAAATGGGATGGCATGCATTTTAAACAATACAGGTAATGCTTTTGGAAAGAAACCTAAAAAAGAAGCTCTGTTACAAGTTCCCCTGTGATTGTTTTCAATCACTTGCAGCACAAAATTGTTCACATCATTCAACAATTGGTGGCAGGGATTCGATGCTAGAGGGTTTCTTTTTTCTTGTTAGGAAGTATAAGATACCAGGGCTTGCTCCTCAGTCAGCCTGCTTGATTTGAACCCTGGCTGGGCATCTCACAAGTTTAGTGAGCTTGGGAAAGTGATTTAAGCTTTCTAGCCTTAGTCTCCTTACCTGCACGAGTGGTCTGCTCCGTAGATCTTCAGGAGGTCTCATCAGGTAGTCTGCGTGTGTGTGTATATAAGGCATGATGACAAACAGTGTGTAATTATGCATATGTTGTCTTCCTACTAGGTACTGAGTTCCACTTATCTTCCTTTCCTGGGACTTTTCCCATATTTTCTGTTGGTCCCTAAGGGAGATTTAAGGGAATCTATACTCAGTGAATCTCAGGGTTTTCCCCAAATCATTTAGCAAGTGACTGTAAAAATAGTATAGTGATTAGTGAACATGTTCTCCGAGTCAGAGACCTTATTTAGAGGTGGATGTGGATGATTTTATTTAATTCCGATTTTAGGATTGAGGAAGTGGGCCCAGGGCAATTTGAGCATTATTTGCCCAGAGTGGGTCACAGAGCCCTGCGTGGTGCAGCTGGGATGAGAACCCGGGGCTCAGGGATGAGTTGGGTGCTCTTTCTTAGGAGCACAGTACTGCCCTTCATCCCCACTCATACCCCGTCTCCACTTCTAAACGGTGCCTTTCTTTACAGCTCCTAGTTCGCTCAGCACACATCAAAGAAGCTGAAAAAATACACATTGATTGATTGATCAGCTAATGCTTCCACATCACTTAAAAGTTGCTACTGATACCTCATCTAACACTATCCATGCTCCTCATGGGCCTATGAAATTTGTGGCACATTTGAAAACAACGTACATTCAGTAAGTTGGACATGAGATAGAATGGAATATAGCATTTAAATTGATGCTAACAAAAGCCCTGTTGTACCATGGGAAATGATATTGAAATACTTTCAGTGAAATTGAAACCCTAGGATTTAAAATGACATATGTTATAGAATCTGAACTAATTTAAATTACACTGCCATGTTAAAAGTTATTGATGCTGGGTGGTAGGATTATAGTGATTAACTACTCTTTTTCTTGTTGAACATGAATATAAAACTGGCTATAACTTTATAACCATTAAAAATAAACCTTTATTTTAAAGAAGCAAATAGTCCATTTGAAATTCTAATGACGTCTAAAACATCGGGACAGGATCATAGGCTCTTCTCAGTGCCTTGTTGCTGTTGCGTAGGAAATGTTGGATTCATTTTATTGGTCTCTAGCTCAGTCAGGAAGTTTTAAAGCTCTTTAAGGCTTTTGAAATAGCATAACAATGCCGGCTTTTTAGGACACCTAAAATTAGGTCATATGGAAATGCATGATGCTTAAATATGGTTTCTGACTATGCATGATTGAAGTCTTCATTTACACTCTTCACAACTGATTTCTCTGACCAGTTTTTCAAAGAATTGCCCAGGCTTTTGCAGTGAAAAGGTTACAGTTGTTGTTAATAGAGGAATAAACAAATTCGGGGATGCTTTCAGGAAGTGGCTTATACTTGTGTAGTGTTCATGCCGTTAGGTTGGAATATTTACATTAAAGTGTTATGCCCACTTAGCAAATATGAGTTTACTTATCTTTCCAGGGAAATTTTAATAACCTATATCAAAGGCTTGTTGAATTTTCTCTTATGGGTTTTTAAGACTCGTTATAACATATCAGAAAAAATAGGGGTTTCGAAATTAGAACTAAATTACCGTATTATATCCACTCTTCACGAAGCCCAGGAATTAAATATACTCATGCAACAAATACCAAACAGAATGGCACGTGTTGCTTGCATTATTGCTGAGATGTAGACATTGTAATCACCTTGATTTGCAAAAATAATTATCTATTTTCTTGAATTAAGATTTCAGATGCCTGAAGGTATCTTAACTCTGCCAATACAGCAACTAACCTTCTAAAATTTAAAGAATGAATTATGTTTCCAAGAATTACAAACCTCCTTGCCTTACTGAATAAATAACATGGAATGGAATGTAAACTTTGAGGATGACGCCCCGTCAACATTAGTTACTGCATGCTGTACGGTGTACTCGCAGACTCAGCCCCTCGGGGACTTGGGAAGTCTCTACGCCCTGTTGGTGACATGATGCCAACTGCTACAGTCTTCACGTTATGATGTCTGAGTTTGAACATTCTCCTGCCTCATCACTTATTTCCACACAGGCTGTTAATGTCGCCTAGTCTGACAATTTTTCTCACGCTGACAGTCTCTACCCTTGTTAATCTGCTGTTGGCTGGGGAGCACCAAGTGAGAGTAATGGTACAGAGAGTTCTGTTCGGTATGCTTTGCGGAGTTACGTATATGAGCCTCAGCATACCTATTGCAGCTGGTTGTATGTGTGTATGTGAGAGGGAGTGTGCACACGGAAATACATGTGTCCATGTTGCACCTCGTGTTTGGTTCTTGGTCATATGCCAGCGAGTTCAGGTTGTTCAGTAATGTGAACTTCTGATAAATGATATGAGAACATGGGTTTTCATGATAATATATTGAGGTAATTTTTAATATTTTGAAGATGGTGTTAAAGGTAGTACTCCATATTTGGACTCTGGTGCGGCCAACCTCATATATCTAGATACTGTGGAATAGATATACATATACACTCTATGATGACTAAGAGATCTTCCTTTCCAGATGGCCAGCTCCTGAAGGGTAGAAATTGGATTTCATTCCCCCGTTTCACTAGTGTAGTGGTTCAGTACCCTGGGTGCATATCACAGAGTGTTTTAGATATACAAGCATCTTGGTCCCACTCTGGGCAACCTGGAGCTGATTTGCTGCATGCTCAGGCACCTTCTACTTCACAAATACTACCCGACGTATTCTGATGTGCAGACAAGATGAGAAAGACTTCTCTAGCCACTTGTGTAGTTGCTATCACATGGTAGGTGCTCAATCCATGCGTTGGGGTTAAACTACTGTTCATAGTAAAAACTGATTACTATGTGAAACAATTACATAGTGAAAACAATATTAAATTTTTTTCTAAACAGTTTTCAGTTTAGCAGCAAATGGCACAAATAATGCCACTTTTTAAAACGCTTATTTTAGGTAGCCTATAGAGACCCAATGAGAAATCTTTAATAGGGTAAACAGTTAAATGCACGCTTTTTCAAATGCTCGTGTGTTGCATTCTTGCCCTCAGACTTAGTTATTTTATTGTTTTTAGAGGCCCCACAAGAAATACTGCCATATCAAATCATAATTTCATCGAGGCTCTTTGAGGCACAAATCAGCCACTGAAATCATCATACACCATATGTAGACGGGGAGATCACCCGAAGAGGCTGTCTGGGAAGCTGGAAAGATGCTTTTAAATACGTGCTTTGACAAGTTATCTCTGAGCTGGAGTGGGGCAATTTCCTGCCTCTATGCAAAGCCATTTAGGAAGGAAACAGAAGGGGGCATCCTCTTCCACCAGAAGCACCGGCGGAGGGACAAACTAGCAGAGGGCGTTGGGCCTTGTGCAGTTCAGAGGATGGCTGTGGAGGGTTCGTGAGGTTTTGGGGGAAGTGGTGCAGAGCCTCTCTCTGGAACTTTGCAATCTTAGTCTAGCTCTCAACCAGCTTTAAAAATGATAAATCTCTGACCCTGAAATAGCATCTTTTATGTTTAATTTATTTTCTTTAGCTTGAACAGAGCCTCCCTATTTATTTTCTGTGGCCCCAGGGGTTAATGATTTATTTTCTCCAGCCTCAAGAAGGTCATCTTCATTTACTTTCTGCAGATCAAGGAGGAAACGTTATTTAGCTGCAGATCAGTGGTGGCCCTGACCATAGAAGCTGAAGGAAAATGCATGTACGAAAGTTTATTCCTGTGCCCCTGTTATGCATTCTTCTACAGGTGACACTCCATGTGTGTACATTAGCAATGTCCCTGACCTAGACATTGACTTGCCCAGATTGGGGAATACGGACAGAATACATCCAACCTGTTGAAAAGTTCCACTGTAGTCACAGTAAGAATTGGAGCTGCTGTGATAGAACTGGGCTTTCTCTATTCAAAGGGAAACAACAGGGTCCTTGAATGGGAGAGGCCAAATAAATGGTGCACTCTCATCGCAGACAGGTTGAGAGCAATGGTTACTACAATAAACCCTGGGAATGCAGTTCTAATCCAAGTGTTTCAAGCTGCAGAGTTCTTGGCAATGGCTGACTGATCACAGAATCCCTAGGAAGAAAATAGATGAGTCTATGGATGTGTCGTTGGATGGATTAAGCAAAATAATTTGAGCTCTGGTAAGCAGAAACCTGGCTGAAGTCACTGTGGAGGCTATTAATGACCTCTTACCCACTGTTAAAGTCTTTTCCCCAAGGAACCTGGCCTCTTGTCCCATGAGGGTGTTTGTCTCAGTGATTCGTGTAGTTCCTTTACCGCAGGTCGCAGGTATGTACTTCTATTCTGCGTCAGAGACTTCTGCGGAAGGGAGATCTGGACCCTAAGCGATTTGCTACCCACACTGTCCATAGTGAACTGGGTGCTGCCTAATCCGCTGAACTATGCCAACAGTCATGCACGCAGCCTTCCTTTACCAAATGGAAATGGTGTATAGGCCTGAGCAGGTCTAGGCAAAGAAGAAGACAGAATTTAGAGGAGCAGAAAGGGTAGACTTGTCCCTCCAGATCTTCTTTTCACCATTGTCAACTTCTGTTCCTAGAATGGTGTGGCTCCCTGTTGGGTTTGGCCCCCAGGAGGCATTAGCCGGATTGAGAGGATGGGAGGGAACCAAGGGCTGGTTGTTCCTCTGGCCCCCTTCCTGCTGGCCTGCCAAGGACTGTTTCTCTTCTGGAGACAGCACTTCCTTCCTGGAAGCTTCTGCCTACGGCTACTAAGGGAATAGTTCCATCTCCACTTTCTATACTCCCTTCCCTTTGACCATCAGACCAAACATGGTAAAGGATCACACTGTTTTTAGAAAAATGGGCCCTTCCGTCCCTGTTATTAGCTCTCCTCAGTTCAGCTCATAACCTTGAAACTAGTCCTTTTATTAAAATTTCTTCAGTTACCTCCTTTCATAGTGCCATCTGTTTCCTGTCAAGACCCTGCTTGGAGGGGAAGGGGCAAGCAAAGGAACATGAATAGAGGACTCACGGACACGGACAATGATGGGGTTGGTTGTGGGAAGGCGGGGCTATGGAGTCAGGGTGAGCAGTGGGGAAGAGGTGGGGCAACTGTAAGTGACCAACAATAAAAAAAGACCCTGCTTGATATAACTTCTAATTAAAAATGCAAACTCTACCATAGCATTTCATTATCATGTATGCGAGCCTAATTCTGAACTCTGTTCTCTTCATCAATGTGCTTAAATGTTCTTGTTCAAATTACATATTGTTTCAATTAATCTAGCATTATAGTATAGTTTTACATCTGATAAGGCAGTAGTTATTAAAGTTTTTGGCTTCAGGGTGGCCTTG
>PVKM010050068.1:0-10797 GCA_004027735.1 Carollia perspicillata
TTTTTTTTTTCTGGAGACTTTGATGGAGGAACCATGCCCGCCCTCCCTCCTAGCTTCTGGTGGTTCTTGGATCCGTGGCATTCCGTGGCCTGTGGAGGCAACACTCCGTCTTCACATGGTCACCTTCTCTGGGTCTGTGTGGCTTTTCTGTCTCTTATAATGATGCTTTCACTGGATTTTAGACCCGCCCTAGTCCAGCAGGTAGATTAATGAGAAAAGGATCTGACTACCATCCTTACTTTAATTACTCTGCAAACATTCTATTTCTGAACCAGTCGCAAGAGGGGGCAGGGATACTATTCAACCTACTACACACGGGGAGCACCTTGGGGACAGGGACCACATCCTCTACTCGCCTCTGTGGCACCCAACACATGCTGAACCCCTGTGAGTGTTCTGGAATACTCGCAGATACAGCCTGTCTTTGTGTGCATGTGTAAAGAAGTTGCCGCATGTTTCCAACTCTAATTTGTAACCCAGGAGATTTACTGGGATTTGCTGTTTCAATGTGCACGCCTTGTCTCTTCGCTAATAGCGTAGCTAACAGAGAGCCCCAATAAATATGAAACATAACACAAACGCATTGTATTCCTTCATGTTTCTTTCCCCAGAGACTGAGCCAACATGAGAGTCTTAAAATGTTAAAAGCATAAATGACAACTACTAATATCAAGATTTACGAGTCACAAAGCACTTTCACAACTATGATCTCATTTGACGCTCTGGTAACCTGTGAGGGCTATTATTACAACCTTCATTATAATCATTGATATCACTTTCTTCATCATCGTCATCATGAACATTCTTATTTTATAGAGGATAAAGAAAAGCTCAAGGCTCATAGAAATCAAGTGACCTAACTCAGTGTATGAGTTAGGACTTTTAGTTGTACTTGACAATAACCCAACCTAAACTGGCTTAAGCCAAAAAAAAGGAAGGTAGGAGCAAAATGCAAAAAGATACTGAGTGTCAGTCGGGTAGGAACTCCGGGTCCAGGTCTGTCATCGCTCAGGTCTCCTTTTCTCCTCTCTTGATGGCAAGATTGCTATCAGTAGATCCAAGATTTTATCTGACCCTCCATACATGTAATGAGAAAAATAAAAGTCTCCTTAACAATGATTCCTACAGAAACCCTGGGCCTGGGTCTCCATGGCCCAGACTGGATCACCTTCAACGCTCAAACCACCCAGCTCCCAAGCACACAGACTGAGGATGAGGTGAGACCTGTGACTAGAAAAGGGAGGAGTGAAACCTGGGCAGGCAACTTTCTGCAGATGTCCACAAGATAGCACAGTTTGCAAATGACAGAGCGTGGACTTGAGACAAGGTTATTTTAACCAACAGGCCAGTCCTGCTGCTCAGCCTCCTCCTTCCCCTCCGCCTCCCGCTCCTCCTCTGTTCAAATGCAGCGCAGACACGATGGGCACCCACGGAACGAAAGCCCGAGGATACCAAGTGAAACAGTGCGAGTCTCCCTTCGATCTCGTCCTCCTGTCGCCCAGTTTCCTTCCTGACTGAACCCACCCGCACACCTCTCCAGCACGGCCTCCACGTTTCCAAGCATTTATTACAGAGCTCACTTTTACCTCGAGGATGGGCTACTTCCACTCCCACGGTATGAAGCATTGTTGCTTCCGTGACTGTAACGGCTTCAAACCCCGAGCCACGGGGGCGTTTTCACACACCACTCAGGTATCCTTCCGCCCTGGAGTTTTTATTTTCCTTTTCTTCTTCTCCCTCCTACTTGTGCCCCTGTTTTTCCTTCATTTCCTTACTCTTCTCTCTCCTTCCATACTTCCACAAATTGAAGTAATTGAAGTTGAAACTACCTTTTTAAAAGGATGAGTTACATGAATGTCTGATGATTCGAAAGGGTTCTTTCGGGCTAGTTGTCAGCAACGTGCTTTACAAGGATGAAATGATTTCCCGCCTTCTTTCATCCCCATAATCACCGGTTTGCTAAAACCGCTGAGTGGGCAAAGGGACTTCAATCAGTGGTTGTTGCCATAGGGATGGCCACAACTCCTTCCAACGTGTGCCTCTGACATGAGCTTCTCATAGGTGGAAAAAGGGGCAATGTATTACCAGCTTTGTCCCAGGGGAGAGAGATACACAGAAGACTCACCTATCTCCCTCCAGAGTGGTATTTTCCATTCCTGGGGGTTAGAAATAGTCCTTGTATAACTGTTTTTGTTTTTCCTGGGGTGTGCATGTTCCCCCAAGTCCACGTACTCTGAAAAACAGCTGAACCAGAGACCACCCCAGTGGACTCTCCCTGCCTTGTTGGCCCACTACCATTTTACCGTACACATTTGAGAAGACTATTCCTTGTAAACTAGAATGTAAACTAGAATCGATCAAGATCAGCTTGGCCCTGTAACACCTCATGCATATAATATCTCATTTAATCCTTCCAATAATTTTGAGAGGCAAGTGTATTGCACCACTTTACAGATAAAGAAACTGAGGCTTAGGCAGATTAAGTAGCTTTTCTGTGGCCTCATAGCCAAGAAAGAAGGTTAGAGTCAGACTGAATCCCAAGATCCCTGTGCTTAAAAACTACCTCCCGGCACATGGGCTTTCAACTGGCAAGGCAATGGGCTGCTGGAGGAACCACTGCAAAGCCAGGCCGGGCACGGAGTTTCTTTCTCCATGTCTCCATGCCCTAAAGAGTGTGTTGCACTGGATTAAATGACACATTAGGCCAAAGTGTCTGTATTTCAGATTTTTGCTTGGTAATATGCTAAGATTTTATACATAAAATTACCATTTGACCTTGTCTAGAAGCCTGAGTTGTCACTCGGAAGTTCTGGGGACGTTGCTGCTACCGGGTAATTACTGTTTGCTTTAGATAGTAGAGCTCATTGGTGTTAAAGGGAAAAGTTTACGCTCCTCTTACTTCTTCCCCTTGGGTTTTTTTTAGGGGTGAGGATAAAGTGAATGTAGATTGCTGAGTTCTTAATTTATTCCTTGCACAAAACATAGATGTCTTTTCTGTGCCAGACCAGCCCACAGTTCTTAACCTACCCTCATCTCTGGTGGCTTCATGCTGCTCCCACATGCTGTCAATGAGATGTCCTTCTCATCCCTCCTGTCGTCACTGAGCCCTGTGTCTGGGTCCACAGTCTGTCTCATTTTATAACTGACCACTGCAGTTCAGTCAGAAAGAATCCTCTTCTTCACCCGAATCTACAGGCTTTTTATGGGCCACTAGTTAACAGTCCTGAACACTACACTCTCCCTTTCCATCTGGAACAAACTCTTTCCAGAACAGGACTTCATTTAAAGCCTCTCCGTGATGGTTCTAAGATATGTCCCCAGCCCTGACTGATGTGGTGGTTCAGTTGGCTGGGCATCATCCTGCGAAGTGAAAGGTCATCGGTTTGATTCCCAGTCAGGGCACATGCCTGCGTTGCAGGTTCGGTCCCAGGTTGGCATGCATGCAGGAGGCAACTGATCGAAGTTTCTCTCTGACATTGGTGTTTCACTCCCTCTCTTTCTCCTTCCCTTCCTCTCTAAAAATAAAAATTAAAAAAAATATATGTTAAAAAAAGATATGTCCCCAAATTCTTTGATTCTCTTTCTTTCAAGCAGTGAAGCCTAACTCTCCTCCTCGTGAGTGTGCACTGGACTTAATGACTCACTTATAACTAAAACAATGAACTAGAAGTGGTGGTGTGTGACTTTGGAGACCAGGTCAAAAAGGGAACAGTGGTTCCTTCTTGCTCTCTGGGGAAAACAACTACTACATCATGAAAGGGCTCGAGCAGCCACTAGAGAAGCCTGTGTGACGAGGACTGAGACCTCCTACTGACAGCCACGTGACCCCAGCTGGGAAGCGGATCCTCAGCTGAGCCCCAGAAAAACTGCGGTAGGATCCTGACTGCAGACAAACAGGGAGCCCCTGAGCCAGACCACCCAGCTCAGCCATTTGGAAGTTCGTGACGCACAGAGACTCATCCAAGATAACAAATGTGTGCAGTTTTAAGCCACTTAATTCTGGGGGCATTTGTTACTCAGCAATGCATTACTAATACACTCTCCAAGACCCCTGTTATGTTGCCCTTCCGGTGACAATCACCTATATGCAGATATCCGTATAGGGTTTGAGCTTGGACTCAGAGGGGTTGCCATGACCCTTAATCTACATAATTGGTGGAGCATTTAATACATACATACGGGCCTCACTCTCTAGAAATTCTTACTGAGTAGGTCTTGGATGGAGTCAAGCATCTGTATTTAATTAAATGTTTTATACAAAACTGTTCAAGGGTTTCTAAAGAATATGTTTGAATAAGAACTTATGCTTTTTTTGACCATAAAAAGCGGCAGGCCTCTCTATTCTGTGTCCTTGGTGTTCTTCTCCGGAAATCGAATGCAGGGTGGTCAGTTCACCTGCGGGGGGGTCAGCCTGGGCCCCTCGACCACTGGGAACCTGGCAGACAGCCTAGCTCAGCCTGTACTCATGAACTGGCAGGACAGCCTTTCTCTAACCTGCAACAGATTCACCTGGAAGTTGATAGCTGGTCCTCAACCCTAGATTCCCTCATTCAGTGGGTTCAGGGTGGGAACCAAGAAACTGCATTTCTATTAAGTCCCCAGGTGATGCATCACTGCTGCATCTAGTCTGTGACCACACTGTGAGAACCACCCCTAAAAAGCACTGGGCCTGGTATTCAAACTTGGCCTCAGAAATTGTCCAAGATCCTCACCATGCTGCAGGCAACAACAACAAATTGAAACAAGCAAACAACATCTCATCCATTTTACCTGACACAGAAGTAATCCATGGTGACAGATCCTAATAGTGATTATTTTGAAGTATAATTAACTGGAAAGGGAATGTGAAGGGGACTTCGGGAATGCTTGTGATATTCTAGTTCTTGGTCTGAGTATTGGTTACATGAATGTGTTCCCTTTGCAAAAATACATTTGAGCCGTACACTACAATTTGTGTCCTTTTCTACCTACATTATACTTAAAATCGTACTTAAAATGAATAATAATGGTAAATGTTGTTAAAAACCCGGGCCTCCTTCCCTAACCTGTACCTCTGTTTACAAGCTGGCTTTCCCCCAGGGGTGCGCTGGCAGCCCAACAAAGGACTTTTTTTTTCTTTTTTGCTGACATCAGTTGTTTGAGTGTCTGAGAGACGCCCGGGGAATGGCTGCTTCCCAAGCTGTCATTTCTTTATAAACAAATCCAAGTTTTCAAAAGAAAATACTGTAAAAGAAATATTTGCCTGTTTCAAATTCCTGGAATTATAGATACTGATTGAATAATTTGAAAAGCAAGTTGAACTCTTGTTAATACTTTTTGAGAATCCCAGTTTGGGTTTGGCTATGCAACTTCACTGACAAGTAAATTCGGGAAGGGTAGAGAACTCACCCCAGATGCACGGCCCATTTCTTTGAAAAGTGTCTAAGAGGAATGACATTTTTTCTCCTGGATGAGGACAAATGTCATCTAAAGAATCCCATTTCATCACATAAAGATTTTGGAGTCTCAGTGAGATTTGTTTTGTAAATTTGTTACAAAAAAAAAGTTAATTATTGCTAAAAACTCCCCTAGAGACATTCCACTTTCTACATCATTCCTTCCCTACGATTTAAGTTTATGGGCACAAAGGTTTACTCACTCTAAACGTTTGGCTTCAAATGGAAATGAGGCCAGGTTACTTGGGACTTCTCATTTTCAGGTGATCTGCAAAATTGTTATTTTGGAAGTTGGGCGCTAAATAGGACACTTTGGGGCTTGTTTGCTGGTGATGAGGACTTCACACAGCTGTGTGTGTTCTTCTAATCTAAAGGAGAGATGGTGTAATACAGTAATCAAACCACCTCACCAGCTTCCTCCCTCAAATTTCAGTTCTTCTGTTAAATGGTAGTCGTAGTATCAGTCAGAGGGTTATATGGTAAATTACATAAAATAATATAAAAATATTTAAACATTGCCTGGCATGTAGTAAATGCTCAAGGAAATGTACCCTAATTATTAAGGGATGAAAGGAAATTAATAAATGGATCAGTTTACTCAGTGTCAAATTTCCTAATCCCTATATCTTTCTAATGCAAACGAGAATGAATAAATGATATTTATTTATATATACACATGGATAAATAAGATGAGGTTTTTTTCTCTCTGAACTAAAAATTATAGATGTTGAGAACAGGTTTGTGGTTGCCGGGATTTGGGATGGTGGTAGGGAGGGGCGCGCTGGTAGCTGGAGGGGGAACTTTGTGGCAATGGAATGGTTCTGTTCCTTGATCATGGTGGCAGCTACAAGAAGCTACACACAGTAAAATGACACAGAACCATGCACTTACACTGTATCCAGATCAGTTTCCTGGGTTTGTTACTGTATTATAGTTGCATAAAATATAACCATTATCCAGAAGCACTGCGTGAAAGGGCATACATAGGCAGACCTCTGTACTATTTTATAGATAAACGCCATGTTTATCTATAAGTACTTCAAAATCAAATATTAAATACAGAAAGTACCTGTCTAGAATTTCCTCCTTTTACCACAGTTACGGTGTTCAGATCTCTCACTCCATCTCCAGCGATGCAGTCAGAGCTCTGGCTTAAGCTTTGGAGTTTGACTTTAAATGTAACATTCCTGGTGCATATGCCTTCCCGTTGTTACCCCCTTCCAGGCCATTTCACTCCTTCACTAGACGTCTGAGCATTAAGCGGTAGGTGCACATGCCACAGGCAGGGTTCCTAAGGAAGGCAAAGTTTGGTCATCTTTGACTCTAACATACTCACAATTAACACAGCAGTAGACTAAGTAGGTGGCTGGATATTTCGATCTGTTTCCTGCCAGCGGCAGCGAGCATATGAGAGTATATGATTAAAATACTCTGTGGATTGAGAGGCAAGGGAAATTAGTATCAGCTCACAGTTTGGAAGTCTTGATATGAAACTACCAATCAGCCCTCCAGCTCAATAACAGGAACACCAGACATCCTTAATTCGGGTGATATGGTACTTGGATAGCTACGCTCTCAGTACCTGCACTAATACCTGGGCCCTCAGTGAATACTTGTGGATGAATGGATGAGTGAGTGAGTGAATGAATGAATGGATGAGTGAAGGAGTGAATGAATGGATGAATGAGCGACTCAATGATGAGACCATTAAGATAGACCATGTGAGACTGACCAAGTCTAAAATTGTAGTAAAGAATTTGCTGATCTTTGTGGCCCAGGACTGGGAGAAGCTTGATTGGCCAGAAAAATCAAACCCTTCTCTCTCTGCTTCTCTAGGCAGCTTGAAATCCACTCTCCAGATGCTAAGCACACGGTGATCCTGAGGAGCAAGGACTCAGCCACTGCCCAGGCCTGGTTCAGTGCCATCCATTCCAACGTCAGTGACCTGCTCACCCGAGTGATAGCCGAGCTCAGAGAGCAGCTGGGGAAAACAGGCATTGCCGGGAGCCGAGAGATCAGACATCTTGGCTGGCTCGCAGAGAAGGTAAGGAAGACGTTGCCCCTGTAATTGTCATTTCCCCAGCGTGTCCCCAGCACTTGTGGCAACCGCTCAGGTCAGTCACCTCATTCCATAGGCTGATTCTCTCATTCCCAGTGTGTTTAGATTTCTCACCCATACCCAACAGGTTTGCATTTTACAGGGGCTGTGTCCTAATCAACTCTGATTTCCCCGCATATGCTCCAATATGTGACCAATGGTAGGTGGTCACTCATTGTTCATTGAACAAATGAATGAATGTGTGAGTGAGCAAATGGATGGACAGTTTGATTCTCACATCTGCATATGAAGGGCAAGGAAAATAACTCAAACTTGCAACAGAGCTATTGCCTTGGGAGGTAAGGAAATTGAAACTGTTGCTTAAAAGGGTTTGCGTGGCTTTTGCTGAACCTGCTTGTTAATAATACAGATACATTTACAAATAACAGCAATAATAACATCAGCAAGGATTTCGCTAAGCAACAATTACATGCTGACTCTTTTCATACATCATCTTATATTTTATCTGTATTCTTTAGCCAGCAGACCCTGGACGTCAGCATGGTGTTAGGCAGGAATGGGGAGGGGCACACAGTGATGAACGAAGACTTAGCCTCCGACCTCAGGGAAGGGTAAAGCTGCTGTGGACAGGACCTGGGGGCATGTCAACACTGCCGCTGTGATTTTTTCCCAAGCCATGTGATATGTTGAAGATAGCAAAGCTCGCTTTGCAGTGACCTCCTGGGAGTTAACTCTTCTGTTCCTTTCAAGGGATTAAGCTTTGGCCATTGTCCCTACACCTGATTGCTGTCCCTTGAATTTGACCTTGAGGGCTCAGGAACACTGGGCTTTTAGGACAGTCTGACCTCCCAGTGACTCCCATTCTAATAGGCGGTAAAGGGGAATAATGATTGTCACAATAACAGCTTTCCTGCCAGTGAGCCATGTCATCTGAGAAGCCCCAGTCAAATGGCACTTGAAAATAATACTCGAGCACAGAGTTCGGCTGTTTTCCATCATTGTTCTTTGTTTGTACCAGTTCATGCGTGGGGTTCAGCCCACAAAGCTTAACACTAAGTGAAGCTGTTCAGTTTGGTATTGTCCCATCTCTCACAGATTTCAAAGACTAAAGGGACAACACAGGTGGTAGCAGCTCCAAAATCATAATAAACAGAAACCACAGGTAGCTTCCTGTAACCTTCTATGTCAGGAGTCTTCGTGAAAACAGCACTGCGTATCTGAATGAGGTCATTTTAGAAGTCACAGTCTATAACACTCTCCAAATATATGGGTTTTCATTAGGAGAAGACCTATTAGGGATCTTTCTCTTGTAAGTGACAGAAAGCTCAACTCAGCTTGAGTGAAAAAGGAGATGTACCACTTCATGTAAGGCTAGAGGTAAATGTCAAGCATGGTGGGATCCATGGACTCAGATAATGGTCGGCCTGCTTATCCGTCTCTTTGCGCCCTTTTCCACTTTGCTGGCTTCTACTCAGGCATGTTCTCTTCCTTGGCCTGACATTTCCAGGCTTATGTTATTCCTTATAGTCGGCTATCTCAGGAAACGGGGGCTTCCTTGCCCCTGTAGTTACAACAGAGGTTCTAAGACCAAGCCTAATTGAACTGACTTAGATGATATGATCAGCGCTGAGTTGGAGCTGAGATCAGCCTCATCCGAGCACTGACAGAGGAGGAGAGGTGATTCTCTAATGGAAAATCAGGCTGCTGTGCAAGGAATAGACTAATGGATTCTGGGGAAGCAAAAGCAACAGACATTGACTATAGAAAGAAAAGGCGAGTTGATTGGGATGAAAAATGTCCTCCTTTTGTTAAGGTCCTGAGTCAACTTGGAGACATATCCTATGTTTCAGGGTTCTGGGTGGCAATTTCAAAGGGGATGGTTGGAGAGGACTTATTGCAGGAATAACTTATAAGGTGCGGCCATGGTAAGGGGAACCAATACGAGTTGGACAAGTACCCCAGAGCTCACAACAGCAAGTGGCCACTATCATCCCTGAAATGGCCAGGAAAAGGAGCAGACTTGTAGCTGCAGAGAAGGGCCGCCCACGGAGAGCTGGTCTTTGGGAGGGACGCACCACCCTGCCAACCCTGCCGCTGATCTTTTGTCAGCGTCTCCCATTGGCTGCAGCTGACTTGGAAGCCAAAGGCAGGGGGCACCCATTGATGTGCTCTGCTACGGTCAGATTCAGGGCACGCGCCAGGTGGAAGTGGGAGAGCCTGGATCTGGGGGCAAAGGGAGGCTGTTGAGAACACACACTTCTCCACCTCCTAAGGACCTGAGATGGTCTCATCACTCGAAGGTCCTTTTCTTCCATCTCTTTTGTTACAGACTGCATTCAAAGTCATTACTATTTGGATAGTTGAAAATTGTATTGGGTCATTATTTAATGATATCGACAAATTTTTCCAGAGGTTTCACTTTCTCACTTATAAATTGTCTGCTTATCCCAAATTATGAGTAGACACATTACTAGGCATTTCCACGGGGCAGCAATGAAGGTGTAAGCAAAGCTTGCCCTGTTTTTAGAATATTATCATTGTTTTTGATGTAATTTCAGATAATCGTTATAGATGTTTCTTTAAACTGTACCATGCATGGTATCCACAAGAGAAATCGTGATTTATCATGGCCAGGTATCAGAAGTAAGACTATCTTTTACTGCATTCATCTTCAAAACTTCTCAAGCGATTACCACAAATTAATTTTATGGGAACCGATTCAGACTGGAATTCTCTTCTGAATAAACATTCAATCCTAAATCCTAAATCCTACTGTGGAGACATATGAATGGCTTTCAGCAATGTGTTACAATGAATGCCAAATCCTTAATACTGTGACTTTCTTATATTATCACAAATACCAGCAAATTTGCTTGGTATTTTGAAGATATGAAGTATGACCCTAAGTATATTCAGCTGCCGTTGATATCTTTTGTCTTTTCCTCTGCTGTTAATCTTTGATGTTGTAGAATCATAACAGTAGCTCTGGGATAAGATTTGTACATATTATATTTAATTTCAAGTGTTTAGAACTGGCATTTATGGAAACAAGAACAATATGAAATAACTTCTCTTTCAAAATCCTGTTCAGTGCAAATCCTAACCCCTCCTCTACACTACCCAGGAGATGGTCCGGGACTGGAGGAATGGCTCCCACAACGTGGCTAGTTCTTGAGTCAACGGAGAGAGAGAGTTCAGCTCCCTCCAAGACAGGAGAACAAGCACAAGGAAAAAAGGGGAAGCAATGGATTAACATGGCTTGTAGGGAGGGCAGGCCAGAGACTCGTCTTGGGTGAGGAGAGG
>PVKM010050069.1:0-10798 GCA_004027735.1 Carollia perspicillata
GTTGTGCCTTTCCCAGTACCGGGGCCTGGCTGAGGGAATAGCTTTGGTCATGTCTTCTATTCTTTCTACAGTGTACATGTTTTACCTGTGAATTTTTTAAAAAAGGAAGCATTTTATATAGCTACTCAATAGTGACTGAAGATAATTGTATAATATATGCTGAGATGAAAATCTATTTTACATTTTTTCCAGGAAAAATTCATTGAAAGGAGATGGAAAATATGAGCATGTGTTCCAGGATCACAAGTCTGTGCCCCGTGGGTGAGGAATGACCCAGAGAGACTGCCCTACCTGCAGCACCGGAGACTGGCTGTTTTACCTGCTTTTCATATTTGTGATCAGAAAAAAGTAATTGTATAACAAGAACTAAGGCTTTTATCATAGTTACCTGACATGCACCCAGAATATAGGTGTTCATGTATATTTTCAAAATGAAATTTTTGCTTCCTTTGAATCAGTGAGCCTGAGATTAAAAATTGTCTTGTAAGTTACACGGATTAATGAAATATATTTTCCATTTAGAGAAAACAATACATATACCAAGCAGCACACTGACAAAACCACTTTCCTATGACATGTTTTGATGGAGAAGAATTTGGGAAAAAACCCTAGATATAGCAGACGTCCACAACTTGAAACTCGAGCACCTTTTTAAGCCTTCCTCTGCAGTTAACTAAGACTGAGTTCCCTAACAAGAGCTAAAAATAGCAGGCAGAAAAGAGGGACTAGACAACGACTTTTCATATCGCTCCCAGCAGGCATTTTCAGTGACAATGAACATGACCTTCCAGAACCATCCCAGAGAGCTGAACAAAGACTGGCATTTCACGCCAGCCTCTGATTTACCACCCGTTCAGTGCGGCCTACGTCTCTATTTTGCCATTTTTGCTGATTGGTCAAGATAAGCTCTTTTGCTGGGCTGGGTTTTTGTGTTTCCTATTTTGTTTTACATTCAAAAAGAACACAGCACTATATTCTCTCTGGACTCGGGGAACAATGGCTAGTAGACAATAAACTGACAGAAACGCTCTGTTCTTTCTCCCCCTGGTCAAAGCCCATTTTATTTTGCCTAGGTCATTGTTGAATGTCCGCTTCTCCAAATTCACCAGGGGGACTAATACAAATGTAAAAGCTTCTGTTTAATAGAGGTGACGACTGTGCTTTCAACAGAGGGGAGGAAGGCAAGTTCTGATCCCCCTGCTCCACCAGACAAGGGAGGAAACACTGGGCTGCTGCAGGCTGTGTTGTGGGTGCCAATGAGCAGAGGAGCGAAATGTGTGGGAACCAAATGGATAAGGTGTTTTGTATTTTTTAAATTTCCTTTTGCAATAATCTTGAATTTTTTCAGGATAAATTAATGTTATTCTTTAAGAAATCTCCCTGGCTTCTCCAATTTTTTACTTCCTGGGGCAAGGGTGGTGGCGTGATCAATCCCTTCTGCTTCTGGCCAGGGGCAGAGGAAAATATTTTAACTAACCAGCTGTGCTGCCTCGGGCAAATTACTTAACCACTCTGTGCTTCACGTTCCCTGGCTGAATGAATGAAGAAAATAACAATGCTTATCTCAAAAAGTTGCTTTGGGCATTAAATGTGATAATCTAATAACATGTTCAGAACACTGCCTGACACACAGTAAGCCCTATATAAAGTTTTAGTCATCGTTTCTATTTAATTCTTTTCTCTAATTTACCTGTTCATTTACTTTCTGGGTCCAAAACAGAACATACAATCATGGGGATATTTTCCAGAATATAAAGTTGTCCTCTCTGATAAACAGAGCTGAGAGATGCCTCAGTGTTAGGGGGCTCTGGCCTCACACTGTACATCCTGCTAAGGATTTCAAAGGCAATCCGCAGGTGTGGGTTGATCGAGGTTCCTTGGAAATCGCCCTCTCCTCTCCATGCTAGTTTCAAGAGACTCTCTAGAAGTTCCAGGGCGTTTTGGACAACGGCCACCAGTGTTCCTTTCTTAAAGAACAGGGGTGCTCCCCTGGCTGGTGTAGCTGGGTGGATTGAGTGTGGGCTGTGAACCAGGTCCCCAGTAGGGGGCGCATGAGAGGCAACCACACATTGATGTTTCTCTCCCTCTCTTTCTCCTTCCCTTCTCCTCTCTCTAAAAATAAAAGAAATGAAATATTTTTAAAAAGAAGTACAGGGGTGCCGTTTTGCCCTGCTTGTCTAAGCCGAGTCCTGTGTCCTCATCCTCAACTTTCTTCCATGAAAGGGTCTGAATAAGGCACGTCATTAGCAGCTTGAGATGGTAAAGCTCCCACAAGCCGGTGGTTTGCCAAAGCGGTCCGGATCCCAGCCCTGGATCCCAGCCCCGGGATGCTCTTTCTTTAGACTCGCTTTTGTCAGCACCTTTTGATTTCTGCTTCTCCTCTGTCAATTCAGCGCTATTAGTCATTCCTCCGTAGCAAAACCCCACTCCTTCAGTTGTTTGAACGGCAGTCTCTGCTCTCACTCTAACCTGTCTCTGCACTCCTGGGGCCGCGGCAGCCATCCCTGCACATGGAACACATTGTACTTTGGGACTGAAATGACTCTGCCAAAGGGTTAAAAATGAATTTTGCTAAATCATTATTTTTTTAAAAACTGAAATGCTAGAAGTCCTCTCATTGGACAGAAACATTAATTTAGTGCTGCCTGGATCAATTTGGCTAAAGCCATAAGAAAGCAAAAATTCGCCAGTAAAGAAATTATCTCTAGGCAGAGTAATAGCTCCATCTACTCACTAATTCGATATTTGTTTTTAAATCCTCACCTGAGGGTATATTTACTGATTTTAGAGAGACAGGAAGGGAGGGGCAGGGCGGGAAAGAGAATGACAGAAATAGAGATAGATAGATAGATAGATAGATAGATAGATAGATAGATAGATAGATAGACAGACAGACAGAGACATGGACATGAGAGAGGAATGTCGACATCAGAGAGAAACCCCCACCGGTCTCCTCCTTTACGCACCCTGACTGGAGGCAGAACCCGCAACCCTCTGGTGTTCAGGACGACACTCCAACGTACAGAGCCACTCGGCCAGGGCATTCAATACCGATTAAGCATCTGCTATGTGCAAGGTGCCATCAGGCACCGGGAATACCAAAATGAGTAAAACATACATTCTTTCCCCTCAGAAAGCAGGGAAGATGGTAACTTAAGTGATAAAAATTACCATAAGGAGAAGTGAGTGTTGTACAAAGTGCCGCAAGGAGACGGAAGGCGAGACTCCTCACGTTGGCGCCCCTGGGGAGGGGACAGGGAGGCGGGTGGGGAGGAGGCTCCCTCCTTGTTGCAGCTGAAACGGCTGCCAGAGGCCCAGGCCTCTAATAGAACTCTCTGGTATTTTCAACTTGATCGCTGGGTACAAATCATTCATCTTCATGGAGCAGCTTCAAGGACGCAGGAAAGGGCAAATGGATGACTAAATCAAGAGAAATAGCCTCCGACTGCTGTCAAGCGATGGAGAGAAAGTGACCCCAGGGAATTCATCCAAATTACAGCTGTTCCATGGGATGCAATGTTAGTCATCCTTAAAAAGCAGGAAACCCGTGAGATTCGTTCTTGCACACGTAGTGCACAGGCCTTCGTTTGCACCCTCACCAGACCCTGGGTTAGGCTTCCTGGAGTCACAGTGGTGTCACAGATAACTGTCAGTTCAGGAGAAGGATGAACATGTTGCCTGTGTCAGAGCACCGGGGGCCTAAATTCCACCAAGGCAGCCAGTATCCTTAATCGGTCCCTGGATCTGGCCAAATGGGGAGTCAAAAGGGCTGGGTTTGACATTAGCCTCTGCCACCAACCAGCTGGTTCATTCACCTTTCTACAGCTCAGTGTTCCGATCTATAAAATGGGAGAGTGCCTATCTCTGTTGATTGCACAGCAGGGCACTTCGGGAATGGTAGACAGTACAGGAATGGTGGTGAGGCTCATAGGTGAGTAGCACAATTAATGCATTTTTATCACCATTGACAAGTTATGCACAACTCTTAAAAAAAAAAGCTGTTTTTTCTCTGCCTCCTTAAGACCATTTCATTCCTCTTCCTCCCTCCTCCATGCTAGGCTGGGGTGGATCCCTTCAGAGGCGGAATTCCCATTCCATCCATCCCTTCTGCCTCGGTCAGCCCCTGGTCATCCTGGTCCCTGGAAGTGCTCTCCACACCTGGACTCAGCTCCATGGGCCGTGAGGTGTCTGAGACTTGGCCTTATCTTGCCTTTGCATCAAGCTTTGTGAACATGAGCTACATACACATTTTCTTTCCCATTCTGGATAAAAAAATGATTTGAAGTCATTGAATTACCAGCTCCAAGTGAGCGCGGCCAAGACACCCCCGGGCTTGGCTGGTCAGAAAGTCTGACTCGGCTGGGCCTCCTTTCCAGACTGCGGCAGGAGGAGCATGGCATTGGAAGCCCTGTCATTGCAGGTCACTTCTCCCTGCCCCTGGGCCTCGGGTTTTCCCTCCTGTAAAACAAGTTGGCCAGTGACTCCTAGTTCCTCTAGCCAAGACCTTAGTGATGCTACAGAAGGCTCCCTTTGTTGACCTTCAGATCAACTGCACAAAGTGTTCAAATGTGTTCTCGTTAATATCGGTGCACAGGAGTCAAACAGGCAGTGCCGAGGAGCTCGGCTCTGATTGGTCCATTTTGGGGGCTGTGCTTGCCTGTTTCCGAAGCATCCTGAATTGCGGTGGGAAATGGCTTTGCAAGGCTTGACTTGAGCAGACTCAACTTTTACTCTTGACATTTATGCATTATCACAGACACGGCTCTCTTTGGATGGGGAGCGCATATGCCCAGCATTCCTGTATGTGAGTCAGACTTTCCAGGAAATCACACTTGACAAATATCTCCTTATTATCATACTGCTTCTTTTATCTGCCCATCTTTGTTAGACAAGTCCTGCTTTTCACAACGGCTCTTTGAGGGAAAACAATGGTCATTTTAAAGGCCCCAGAAGCTGAGTGACCGGATGGTGATTTCAAAGAAACCCCCAAAGAGCTTGCTCTTGAGAGCTCCATAATTTAACTTTCAGGCCACACATGGGACAGCCAGTAATTCTCTTGCAGAGAGTGCTTATTAATCAAATTAGCCTCATGCTAATTTGACGATCCCATAGGGTGACCAGCTCTTCCTGCTTTGCCTGTCAGTTTCCTAGTTTTAGCATTGAAAGTTCCCAGGAACCCCTCAGAACTGGGCGAAACAGGACAGTGGATGGCTCTAATTCACCGGTTTCTCAAAATTCAGTGTATGTAAGAACCAATATGTGTGATGATGAAAACTGCAGTCTCTGGGGTGGGTGATTCTGGTCCCAGTGTTTTCCTGCCCACACTAAGGAACAGAGCTTAGAAATTTATCATCCCTGGCATTTGGCATTTGGCTACTAATGGTTCTTGAACTCATCTGTACATCAGAATCACCTGGGAAACTTTTAAAAAAGCGCTAATGCCTGGACTTGATGCAAATCAATGAAATCAGAATCTGCTAGGGTGCAGTCATGGCATTGGGGTTACATATTTAAAGCCCCTCTGACACCGGGAAAACTACTGGAAAATGGAGTAGTCGCAATGCCATTACTTCCCTGGGGATCCATAGTGCCTAAAACCTCGGCTGCCACTGGTTACAGCCCCTCCACCATTCCCTCACCTGCTACAATACAGGAAACATACTCTGGAGGGCAAGGTGGCAACATCTACTGAAATTGAGGACAATATCACTTCTAGGTATAAAACAGGTAAGAAAATTTGGGAAAAGTGGACAGGAGAAATGCATGAGAATGTTAACTGTAGATTTAATTGTAATGGCAAGAAACTGGAAACAATCTAAATGTCCATCAACCAGAGAATGGATGCATAAAGAGTGATGTTTTTTTTCATCCAATGGAATACTATACTGCACTGAAAACAAACGAATCCGAGATACATATCCCAACATTGGAACAAAGTGACCGCCAGATTTTTCTAAAGTTTGAAGCTACTGTGACCAACTTTTTAGGGACTTGGAAGCTTCACTTTGGCAACCAGACTGTCTTGTAGCAGAGGGTTTCTGGGCCCAACTGTGACAGCAATAAAACAGTCACACAGCATAGTGGCCTCACACCAGCTGCCAGAGCTCGTGTTGCTTGTTCTGAGGAAATAACTTTACTGTGGTACAGAGAGAAATCACAGCAGAATTAAGTAGTTTTTTCCCATCTTAATCTGTCTCCACTGCAATCCAGATGCCACATTGTAGAACTGGTTCCTGAGTTGCTTTCAAACAGCTGCAAAGTCTGCTGCTGCAATCTCATTCATCATGCCTCTCATTGTCCACATACAGCAATAAATCCATTAGAGATGCAGATGTGACCATGAACCCAGTATTTCAAGGCTGTTCATCTCATTTGGCTTTTCTAGGTTGCTGACAGATGTTTATTTTTAAAAGGGCCCAGCATTTACCTGGTCCTAGTTTGGCCACGGCATAGAGGAGGTCGTAGTTCAGGACTGGAGTGGCATCGCTGATGGGCTGCCAGCCGACAGGAGGAGATGCAGGGGGTGAGATGAGAAACTGTTTGGCTGGCTGTGGTGGGGCCAGATGCAGTTTGTCTCCATCTGTCTCTGGAGTCTGAACCTTTTAAACAGAATAGAGATGAACACACATGATTCATCGCGGCTCAGATGCACCACATTGGTGCACTAAGGTGCACAGTCTCACTTTTAGCCTTAATGATTATTCCTTACCACCCGCCATGTGCTCAGTTATTATAAAGCAGTGGCTCTCAACCTTGAGAGAGCATCAGAATTGCCTGGAAAGCTTACCAAAATACAGATCACTGAACCCCACTCTGGAGTTTCTGACTTGGTAGATCTGGGATGGGGCCCAAGAATTTGCGTTGCTAACAAGTTCCCAGGTGAGGACGATACTGCAGTTCCCAGATCCACCCCAGATCCACCCCGGATCCACCCCAAATCCTTCCTTCCTTCCTTCCTTCCTTCCTTCCTTCCTTCCTTCCTTCCTTCCTTCCTTCCTTCCTTCCTTCCTCCCTCCCTCCCTTCCTCCCTCCCTCCCTCCCTCCCTCCTTGAGGTGAAATTCACATAATATGAAATTAACCAGTCTGAAGTAATTCAGTGGCACTTGGTACATTCCCAGTGTCTGCAACCACCATTTCTATCTATATCCAAAACATTTTTAACACTGCAAAGGACAACCTATACCCAGTTACATTTCGTCTCCAGGCAGAGCATGGCAAGCATCAATACGATTTCTGCCTCTGTGGATTTACCTATTCTGACCATTTCATGTAAATGGAATAATAGAATATGTAACCTTTTGTGTCTGGCTTCTTTCAGTTAGCGTAATGTTTTCAAGGTTCTTCCATGTTGTTGCATGTATTGCTATTTCATTCCTTTTTATGACCAAATAATATTCCATTGAATGAACAGACCACGATTTGCTTACCTGTTCACTCACTGATGGACATTTGGGTTGTTTCTACCTTTTGTCTATTTTGAGTAATGCCACTATGAACATATATGTGCATGTATTTGTTTGACACCAATTTCCAATTTTCTTTAATAAATACCTAGCAGTATTTATCTGGAATTGCTGGGTCAGTTGGTACCTCTATGCTAAGCTTTTTAAGGAAATGGCAGGGTTTTAACTGATGAGGCAACTGAAGTTTCTCCAAGTCACACACGTTATTAGCAGTGTGGGCTTTGAACAAGAGTCTGAGTCCGAAGTCTAAGTTCTTTTTCTTTTGTAGTTTTTATTTTATTTCACTGTGGTGAGAGCACTTAACAGGAGGCCTAACCTCTTAACAAACTCCTAACCGCACAGTGCACGATTGAGGACGGTAGGCATGACGCTGTATGGCAGGCCCTAGAGCTCACTCACCTTGTCTGACAGAAACGTTTTGCGTGTTCATCAGTAACTTCCCATTTCTCTCTCCTCTGCCCCTGGCTATCACCATTCCACACTTCAGCTCTATGAGTTTGACTATTTTAGTCGCCTCATATAAATGGAATCATGTAATATTCGTCTTTCTGTGACGGTCTTATTTCACTTAGCTAATGTCCTCAAGGTCCATCCATGTTGTCACATACTGCAGAATGTCCACATTACCTAAAGTAATCTACAGATTCAATGCAATCCTTAGCAAAATCCCAGTGATTTTTTTACAGAAATAGGAAAATATAATTCTAAAATTCATAAAGAACCATGAAAGACATCAAATAGCCAAGTCAATCTTGAAAGAAATAATATCGCACTTCCTAGTCTAAAAATATATTTAGCCCTGGCTGGTGTGGCTCAGTGGATTGAGTGCAGACTGCGAACCAAAGAGTTGCTGGTTCAATTCCCAGTCAGGGCACATGTCTGGGTTGTGGGCCAGGTCCCCAGTAAGAGGCACATGAGAGACAACCACACATTGATGTTTCTCTCCCTCTCTTTCTCCTTCCCTTCCCCTCTCTCTAAAAATAAGTAAATAAAACAAAATAAAATAAAAATATATTTAAAAGCTATTGTAATCAAAATAGTATGGTATTGCAATTAAAACAGACATAGGAAACAATAGAACAGAATAGAAGCTCAGAAATATGTCTACATATAGAGGGTCATCTGATCTTCAACAGTGGTGTCAAGAATACACAATCAGGAAAGGCTGCTCTCTTTAACAATGGTGCGGGGAAAACTGATTTTCACATGTAAGAGAATGAAACTGGATCCTTATCTTACACTATACACAAAAATTAATCTAAGTGAATTAAGGACTTGAAGTGTAAGATATGAAACTATAAAACTTCTAGAAGAAAATACAGGGGAGAAATCTTCATGATATTGGCCTTGGCAGTGATTTCATGGATATGACACCAAAAGAAGACAAGAAACAAAAACAAAAACGAACAAGTGGGACTATATCAAACTGAGTAGTCTGAACAGAAAATAAAACAGCAAAGTGAAATGGTAATCTACAGATTGGGAGAAAATATTTGCAAACCATGTATAAGACAATGGGCTACTCCCAAAATATATAAGGAACTCCTATAACTCAATAGTAAAAACAAACTAACAAAAACTGATGATTAAAAAGTAGTGTAAAGACTTCAACAGACATTTCTTCAAAGAAGACATACAAATGGCCAATATATATATGAAAAATGCTCAGTTCATTCATTACCAGGAGAAGGTAACTCAAAAACACAATGAGATATCACCTTATACCTGTCAGGATAGCTTTTATTTTTTAAATACCAAAATCAAAAACAAAACAGAAAGACAAGTGTTGGAAAGGATTTAGAAAAATTGGAATCTTTGTACACAGTTGGTGGTTCTTCAAAAAACTTAAAATAGAACCACAATATGATCTATGGATTCTACTTCCAGGTATTTACCCAAAAGAATGAAAACCAGGCTCTTGAAGAAATACTGGCAGCCCCATGTTCATTGCAGCCCTACTCACAACAGCCAGATATGAACCAACCTAAATGTCCACTGACAGGTGATGGAGGAAGAAAATGTGGAGTATATATAAAATGGAATGCTATTCAGCCCTAAGAAGAGGCAACATCCATGGTCCTTTCACTGTACCACCTTGTAGAGTCCAAAGGTGGAAACAATGCTTACTGACCAATTAGAGATGGATCAAAATATTTACTGATGGCACATATGGCCATTGATTGTCCACTGTGTGGACACTGTGTGCACTGCCAAGAATTACCCATTCATTTTTGGAAGAGCTAGAATGTGATTCTGGATTAAGTAAAACACAAAATTAATTTCCTTATGTTTGTACCTTTTATCCTGAATATGAATCACTGAAAAGGTATACAGTCCACTAAAACTGTCTTAAAATTTAAATGTTAATTATAACCTTGCCAGGAAGGTTAGGGGTTGTTGTGATTAGAGCATTCTTTACAACTATTAGCTGGCATTTCTTATACATTTACCGAATACTAGGCACTTCAATACCCAATCATTTATTTAATTCTCGTAACAGCAGTCTTGGGCATATATAACCATCCCCATTTTATAGGTGAGGAAACTGAGACCCAGTGAAGTGATACAATAATCCAGGTTAGAGCCCAGACTCTCAGTCCTCAGAGCCTGCTTTCTAAACCTCTGTGCTAGCCCAGCTGGGGAATCCTGATACAGGCTTATTTCTCAATGGACTAATGACAGACTACAAACTGATCTGAAAGTAGAAAAGAGTTCCACTTACATTGTTTAAAAGGCAAGAAATACTGCAGGGCAAGAGGATTAACTTCCTTAAAAATGACCTTACCTGTGCAAAGTAGAGTTTCAATTTCTTCCCTCTGAACTGGGTTTCATGCAGCTCTATCCTGGCCCGGGCTGCAGACTTGGGGCTGCTGAAGTTGATCCGGACTCGTCTGAAACTCTTGAACAGCTGGAACGTCACGCAGTCGTCATAAGTCCGGAACAGACCCTCGAATTTTTCCTGGTGAAAACAAACCCAGAGGAACATCCGTGGGTCACGTATTTTACACGATGTCTGATCTGACAAAAAGGAATAACTAAGTCAGTGAACAGGCCGTTCCCAACGTAAAATTAGAACAGAACACTGGTCATGTATTTGCTTCATCTGTCAGTCTGTTGCCAGGTGCCAGACATGCCTGTGCATTCGGCAAAGGATCCGTAACCTGGCTCCAGGGATCCGTAGAATACAAGCGAATGGGGTTTGGAGTGCACGGGAAATCTGAACATTATGCAAACTATTTAGTAAGTTTCCGTGTACATGTGTTTTCTCCTTGGGGGAGGGATCGTAGCTGTCCTAAGATTCTCAAACACACCCATTATTTCCAAACGGTGAGAG
>PVKM010050070.1:0-10789 GCA_004027735.1 Carollia perspicillata
ACTCACCTTGATGCCAGACACTTCAGTTTCTCCCTGGATACCGCTGATGCCTTTCAAGCTACTACCCCAGTGCTGGAGCCCAGAGGGAGTGAGTCTGACTGGGTGAGTCCATGTGTAGGTTCTTAAGAGGAACTGCTTGGGGCTCCAGAAGTTTCTTCCATCAACTCAATCCCTACTGGTTTTTGCAGCCAGAAGTTGTGGGGATTATCTTCCTAGCACTGCAACCCTGGGCTGGGTGACCTGGTGTGGGACTGGGACTCCTCGATCTTGAGATATTCCTCCCAAATTTTTATCCACCACACATGAGTGAGAGGCCAGCCCATTCCATATCTGTGTCCCTCCTCCCAGTCTGGATAAATGTGGTTTCCTTAATTTCATAGTTGTCAGACTTCCACTCAACTCAATTTCTGACAGTTCTGACCATTGTTCTCTATATTTCAGTTGTAAGTTTGATGTGGTTGTGCGGAGAGGTGAGCCATTTCTGGCTATGTCGCCCTACTGATTGGAAGTCCCCCATTATTGTAATTTATTTTTTTAAAGAATTTTTTAAATTATTTTTTAAATCTTTTTAAAATTATTTTATTGTTGTTCAATTACAGTTGTCTGCATTCCGCCCCACCCAGCCAAACCTCCCTTCCTTGCTTCCACCCTCCCCCTTGGTTTTGTCCGTGTGTTCTTTATAGTAGTTCCTGAAAACCCTTCCCCCCATTGTCCCCTCCCCCTCCCCTCTGGTTACTGTCAGATTGTTCTTAATTTCAATGACTCTGGTTATATTTTGCTTGCTTTTTTCTTTTGTTGATTGTGTTCCAGTTAAAGGTGAGATCATATGGTATTTGTCCCTCAACACGTGGCTTATTTCACTCAGCATAATGCTCTCCAGTTCCATCCATGCTGTTGCTCCTTCTTTCTCTCTGCTGCATAGTATTCCATCGTGTAAATGTACCATAGTTTCTCGATCCACTCATTTACGTAGTGGATCAAAATGGGCACTTAGGTTGCTTCCAGCACTTGGCAATTGTAAATTGTGCTGCTATGAACACTGGGGTTCATAGGTTCTTTTGGATTGGTGTTTCAGTGTTCTTCGGATATAATACTAGCAGTGGAATTGCGGGGTCAAAAGGCAGTTCCATTTTTAGTTTTCTGAGGAAATTCCATACTGTTTTCCACAGTGGCTCCACCAGTCTGCATTCCCACCAACAGTGCACTAGGGTTCCCTTTTCTCCACATCCTCTCTAACACTTGTTTATTGATTTGTTTATGACCATCATAAATGGTCATAAACTGACTGGTATGAAGTGGTATCTCATTGTGGTTTTAATTTGCATCTCTCTGATGGCTAGTGATGCTGAGCATCTTTTCATATACCTCTGGACCCTCTGTATGTCCTCCTTGGAGAAGTGTCTATTCAAATCTTTTGCCCATTTTTTTAAAAAATTGGTTTCTTTCTTTTTAAAAATATTTTTTTTATTTATTTTTAGAGAGAAGGGAAGGAAAGGAGAGAGAGAGAAACATCAATGTTTGGTTGCCTCTCACATACTCCCCACTCGGGACCCAGGCATGTGCCCTGACTGGGAATCGAACCAGTGACCGTTTTTGATTCACAGACCTGCACTCAATCCATTGAGCTATACCAGCCAGGGTCTTTTGCCCATTTTTTAACTGGGTTTTTTGTCTTCCTGGATTGGAGTCCTATGAGTTCTTTATATATTTTGGAGATCAAACCTTTGTCCAGGATATCATCAGCAAATATGTTTTCCCATGTAGTTGGTTCTCTTTTCATTTTAATACTGTTTTCTTTAGCCATGCAGAAGCTTTTTAATTTGATGAGGTCCCATTTGTTTATTCTTTCCTTCATGTCCCTTCACATATCAGTGAAGACATGTCCCCTAAGACATGTTGCTGCATGGAATGTCTGAGATTTTCCTGCTGATGTTTTTCTCTAGGACTTTTGTGGTGTCACAACTTATATTTAAGTCTTTTATCCACCTTGAATTTATTTTTGTGTATGGTGTAAGTTGGTGAGCGGGTTCCATATTTTTGCATGTTGCTGTCCAGATCTCCCAAAACCATTTGTGGAAGAGGCTATTTTTACTCCATTTTATGCTTCTGCCCCCTTTGTCGAATACTGATTGACCATAGAGACTTGGGCTTATTTCTGGGCTCTCTGTTCTGTTCCATTGGTTTATGTGTCTGTTCTTATGCCAGTACCAGGCTGTTTTGATTACAGTGGACTTGCAATACAGTTTGATATCAGGTATTGTGATCCCTCCTACTTTGTTCTTTTTTCGCAAAATTGCTGCAGTTATTCAGGGTCATTTATGGTTCCTTATAAATTTCTGAAGTGTTTGTTCTGTATCTGTGAATTTATGTCATTGGTACTTTAATAGGGATTGCATTGAATCTATAAATTACTTTGAAGCAGAACGATAGATAAATCATTAACCTCACGGCTCAAAAATTTTATAAATAAAAGCTAAAACAAATCTGAAAACTAGCCTAACTTTGTTATTCAAAATTTATTTTAATAGTAAATTTGTTTAGTATTACTTTCCCCTCATTTCCCTAATGCTTCACACTATAGACTTCAATCCTTAATATTGCTAAATATCAACTGATAATGTTTCTAGCATCCCTTAAGATCCATCACTGGAGGAAGGTTAATAAAATTGGTCATTATAAAATTCTTCAAGACCAAGAAATCTGAGGCAGCGCCCAAAAAGAAAGTCAGAAACCGATTCCAATAAAATTGTCAAAACTGGAGAAACACTTAATGAGTCATAATTACAGTTCTATTCCAGGTGATAACCTAAGGAAAAAGAAGCATTCCCACCTGATGCAGACACTCGGGACGAAGGCTCCAGAAGTCCCAGACCATATCTGGGTCCTTCAGGTGCGTCTGAGGGTTTCTCTTTTGGCTGTGGATGAAGGATGGAAACTAAATGGAAAATAAGAGAAAAAAAAAACTAAGTTGACAAGAATTACGGTGTCTTATATTATATTATGTCTTATATTATATATTATATATTACAATTATAATATATTATATATTATATATATTATGGTGTTTTATATTATGCCTATTGCTAGGTTTATGGATTACAACTCTGAACATTAATAAGGAAGTTTAAACTGCCAAACCCTACAATGAAATGTACTCTCTACTTGTTTCTAGGGCAAAGTGAATAGTTCTACTTATCTGCCACATTCTGCAAGGAAAACTGGACTATTCCCATTAAGTCGGTCAATCCCAAAATGCCAAATCGGAGACCTATGGTAACTGTAGTAGTTTGATCAAATAAAACAATATTAAATACAGAAAAATGTATTTTAAAAGGTAATCCAGCCGTCCCAAATTCTTTTCTTTCTGGACTTCCTCTCAAATGCCCATCTACATGGAATATCTAAACTCAATGTAAATCGGCATGCATCTGTAGAGTGCAAAATTCTTTAGCACCTACCAACATGGCATCCCTGATGAAGAAAATAGGGGTGTTATTCCCCACAAGATCCCAGTTACCATCCTCTGTGTAAAATTTCACTGCAAACCCACGAGGGTCACGAACTGTGTCGGCCGAGCCCGATTCTCCAGCTAGAAGATTCAAATGGGGAACATGAAGCACAAGCAGAGCACCTTGCACCCAGGAAGCCCCAAATCACAAAGAAACATTGGCATCTAGCGTTTCTAACCCATGTCCTAGAAGCAAATTAGGTGTTTAAGTGCCTAGGTTATTATTCCTACCACCCACCAGCTAAGTTGGTCTACAAAGTAAAGAAAAGAATTAGTTGAGAGTAATAAGAGAATACAGGCATATCTCGGTTTACTGTGCTTCACTTCATTGCACTTTATATCACAGAGGTTTCGTTTTGAAGGCAAGGCACCAGCAGGAAGATTATGACTGGCTTTATTGCAATAGCTGTTTTATCATGGCGGTCTGGGACCGGAGCCACAATACCTTGAGGTAATGCCTGTATATGGAGTAGCAGCTGAAAAGATGATCAGTTTAACATAATGAGAAAGCTTTGATCAAACAGGAAATTTGAATTTAAATGAAAATAAGGGAAGAGAATTATCGTGAAGATTAAAAGAGTTATCAAAAGTATGAAGTTGGTATTAAGAAAATGAGTTAAAATAGAGGTTCTCATTCTTAACTTCATTTATCTTCGTATTCCCAAGTATTTTTAAAATGAACAGAGACTGAAACAGAAACAGAATCACAACACTGTAAAGTGTTAAGACATAGCACGACTTACTAGCTCTGTTACATGAGAAAAGTCACTTAACCTCTTTGAAATAGAAATAATCCCGCTTTGTACAATACATCTACACATAAGATATGTCTGTAAGCCTGGACAACACAGAGTTCACTTGCAATAAAGGGCAGCTGGGATCATGGTCACTGGGTAAGAGCGCCAGCTGCACGCTTCCGTTTGAGCCAACCACTGGTAGGCAAGTTCTTTCCAAATGTCACAGAATTGCAGAGGAGGCTTCTGCATCAGTGTGATTTCCTAAGACCTCAAATAACGGAATTATAAGTAACTTCCTGCATGTTTCGAAATACGTTTTCTACTGTAAAACCTGGCTACAATTTGGAGAAGGGCTTGTTTTCCATCTTCTAATAAGGGTTTCTTGAAATTAAGTTGTAAACAAACCCAAATAAGGTACAGGAATACCACTCAAGCGAAAAGACCGACTTACCAACCGTGGAGAATCGAACTGCAATGGGAGTCCTCTTCCCAATATGCTCAAACACCTTTGCCTTGCAGTACTTGGTAATGTCATGAGTGACCTCAAAGTAGCCAAAAGCCCCTAACAAGAGAGACAGAGACATCCTCATCATGTGACCATCACTCCGACTATCAGACCCTCAGTAGGCATCTAGGTGACAAGAGAAACCAGCAGTTTAGCACGGGCCTTCTGGGGGCTCCCAATACGATGGGGAAAGGGAGATGTCCAAACACAAAATGATGAGAGTAACATGCAAAGGCCTGTCTGTTATTATTCAGTGCTAAACTTGGTGCTGCACAGCGGGAGCCAAGAGGAGGAGGAGTGGGGCTGGCAAGGACTAGCCAAGGTTGCCCCGAGGACACAGGGCCTGGGATGGCCTTGAAGCACAGGTAGGACTTGGGAGGGAAAGAACAGGGAGAGAAGAAAACGCAGGGAAAGAAAGAATAAACACTTAGGAAGGTCACTGCAGAGCCAAACAACAAACTGAACAACCTATCAAAGCCTCCATGGAAAAGCCATGCAAAAATAACCTGGGAAGCTAAAAGGGGAAATAAAGAAATTAGGAAGTCCTAACCAGGAGTCCAAGTAAGCAGCTAAGAGAAAAATGTTTTCTTCCTTTCTATCAAGTATTCTTTTTCCTACTTAGTTTTTAGCTTTCTTTTAAACACCACCTCCATCTTTTGTTTCTGTAAAATACCTAAAATAAAAGCTCTATAGAAGTTTTGGACCCCCCCAAAAAAAATAACCACAAACCCACCGCCCTATAGTAGTTGTGTTTGTTTACCCCAGTGCACATCTGTCCTAACACGACTACCCTCGGTTTTGCACAGCTCACCCCATTCTTTATTCAGTTAGTGTACCACCAAAATCTAGTTACAGTTAGAGTAGGTTAACGTCTGTATATCCATATTTTCATTTCTTCACTAAACTGCATAATGAAAGAAAAGGAAGATTACTTTTATTTTCAGTAAAATAAAGCATTGTATATAGAATGTTCAATCCAGGTACATAAACAGCATTTCATTACTAATTCCTATTTTGATGGACATTTTTTCCCTTTCTCCCAGGAATGGGGATTTGGCACTTCTGTTAAAGGAGCTCCAAACCTTTGGAAGCTAATTTTTAACCCAGGTCTTATGAAACAACCCTTTCACAACAAATGGACACAGCTCTCACCTGCCCCTTTAGCATGCACAACTCTCTCAGGAATTCTCTCCCGGTTGAAGTGAGCCATTTCATCGGTGAAAATCACATCCTGAACGAGAAGGGGCCCCCGGGGCCCCACGGTCATGATATTCAGTTTGTCTCCTACTGGATGACCGGCCCCCGTGGTGAGGACATCAGGTTTCTACGTGAACAGGAGAGAAAAGGAGTGCAGGAGGGTCAGTACAAAACAACGGCAAAAAACCGTGTGAATTTACACTGTCATAACTGACACGGCATTTTGTACTTTTCAGACGTTCTACTTAAAATCTGCTTAAATTTCTTGTGTCCAAAGCAGTAAAAGGTATGCCACTGTCTCATGATAGTCGGGTCTCAGAAGTCCTTGGCGAATCTCCACACCAGTCTGCCAGGAGATCTGCTCCGAAGAGCAGAAAGATAAACAACCTGCCAACCTGCCCGGCTCCTGCTCTAGACACAGCCGTCAGGCTCCACGCCCCCCCACAGGGATCCCCAGAAAGGGATCACTGGCACTCAGCGCTGAATGTCCAAACGAATAGCGAGAGCGAGAGGACGGTCTCTGGAGAAGCTACACTAGTTAGTGCTCTACTAGTTAGTGCTCTAGTAGTTAGAGGCCCAGTGGTCTACACTGGAACTCACAAATGCTTTATTACAACACCAGGTGTGAAAGTGGGCCCGTCCTGTTCATTTCTCTCAAGCACGCACGCCAGCTCTTTGTTTCTTTTCAATTCCCCAAAGAGAAAAAGTCAATGGCTTTTATTGTCACTGAAAATAAACCATTACTGGTACAGCGGATAATAGTATTAGTTTTCTAAAGATGTCAAATGCCTCTGAAGTAGGATAGGTTATTGTACTGTAATAAAGCATTGGTTTTAACCCACTCTATTCTTCGATTTCGGTTACATCGGAAGCGCATCATCTGTCCCTTCTCTAGGTGGGAGCAGTGTTTTTAAGCCCCCTATGATCCTGGGCAACTCGCAGCTTCATCTCGGTCCATGGTCACACACTCTACTTCGGAGCCCAGACGGCAGGCTCTGCAGTGCCCTCCCCCGCCCTGGGGCATCAGGGGAGATGTGTGGGTGAACCACATCTGTCCTGGGGGAACAACGCAAACACGCCTACCGATGAAAGTCAGCAGCACCAAATTCACAAACGTGAAAAAAAGTATTCTGCTCAGAATTTCCACAGCCTGGAGTAGAGTACATAACAACTTTTACCCCAGTGCACATCTGTCCTGAATATTAAAATAAAGTTAACACCTGCCTCTTGAAAAAAAACTACAAAAGTACTGTGAGCTCTTTGGGAAAATGCTCTAAATAAGAGATCTGGGAATCTGAAAAAATGTATAAAGAAGGCTCTCTCGCACGCTAATAGAATCTCCTTAACCACGAAGCATTCTGCTCACACTGAAATAGGGAGAGGTCAGCCTGGCACCACGCAGAAATCCTGAGCTCTGGCCTCACAGAACTCTGAGCTCTGGCCTGGGTCCCACTTCCAGCACTGCCAATTACCACATGTACAGCCACTAGCAAGTTACTTATTATTTCCCAGTTGCCATTTTTCATCTGCAGAATGGACCAAAAAAGTGACTACCGCCCAGAGTTAATACATGGATTAAAAGACTAAATGTATGCAAAATGCAGGCCACGCACTTAAGCACACACATGCTACCACTGCACTGGCTATGAGAAACTGACCTGATAGCAGAAGCCAAGTATTTTAGGTTTTATTTCTCAGAGACCATGACGAATGTGTCGGATCCATCCAGATTCTCTCAGCCTATCCCCTTACCCACCCAGCAGCAAGCCCTTCCAACTGTGCACAGTGTGAGGGTCAACGGTTTCCACCAATCACGACACTCTTTTTTGAAAATGCATGTGTGTTAACACACATCAACACTGTATACTTTTGTTTAAAATTTAAAGTAGAAAATGAATCACAAAAGGGAGTTAAATTATACAATTTCACCTTTCGTTTAAACCTAAACCTTAACTTTTCAACCTTGGCTGTCACTGGAATCACCAGGGGAACCTTTGAAAGCATAGTGATGCCTGGATCAGCACCCTGTTTAGTGACGTCATTAGTCTGGGTGGCACCTGGGAATAAGGACCTTTTAACTTCCTGGGTGGCTCCTAAATGAAGACAGGAGTAAAAAACACGGACCTACCGCTTCTGGATGATCTGTGGAGTGTCATTTCCATCCCTGCATGCCTAGCATTGGGTAGGAGCGGCCACTAAGAGATGAGTACACATCACATGCCCCCTCCTTGGGACCAGGTCAAGACGATAAGGTCAATAATAAAAACCACGTCCAAAGAAGGCAGTGGCAGAGTACTTGAATGAATGGATGAACAAATCTATCGGTCAACTAAAAAATGAGATGCTGGTGCCTGATGCCACTGAATCACAGAACCTTAGAGTGGGAGTGCTGGAATCTTGCCCCCACTGGGCCCCTCCCACCAGTGCAGGAACCACCTCCCTAACGCCCACCCTGTTAAGGGGTGAAATGTGCATTTGTAAGTTACAAATAGAGCATTCAACATCTCTTCCAGTTCCCTGCTCTAGTAGAGCAATTGTCCTCATTTTTAGCAGCTTTCCTTACACAAGCTAATGTATACCCGATTTGTCTTCAAAATACGTGGGGCAGGAAAAGCTTCAACAGAGTCAGCAACACAGAAGGGAGGCCAGTGGCAAAGACCAGAAAGGGAAAGATCCCCGACGTCAACAGATGTCTGGGGCAACCTTAGATAACGCACACTGAACTAAGGGTAAGAGAGACTTTGCCAGAACGGGAGGAGGAGGGTGCAGCATATTTGTTGAGATAAAGAGTTAATGCCATGAACCTTTGGTAAATAAAATGAGGGGTGGGACTGGGAAATGGACTGTGAAAAGCAAATATTTGTAAGTCATTTCTGAACAAGGTATAAGGCTTTAGAGAAGCTTCTGGAAGATAACCATAACAATATCCCAGTGTGCGCAGAGGTATTGCCTCACAGTGCCCTCCGATCTCAGTAGTGTCCATGTTATGGGGAAGTGGAAATGGACACTCTGGGGTTAAGGGTTCTTCCAAACAGAACCCAAGACAAAAGGAGTGAAAAGTAGTTATTTAATGCATCTGCTGCCTCGAAGGAAGCTACATTCCAACGACATCTCCAAAATACTATGAACAGGCAACCTGATTATCCCCTTAGCTTCCCTCTTCCACTCTCTAAAAAGATTTAGAGGCAAGAAGAAAAGATACCTTAAGATTTAAATTAAAATCACTCAACAGCATTCAAAAAAATATTTATTGAGTGCCTACTATGTGTTAGGTGCTGGGGACGAAAGCAGCCAACATCAAAATTCCTGCCCTCGTGCAGCTTATAGTCTATTGAGAATGTTAGTATTATATTGTTTAGAGTAGCGAAAGCTTAGAAACAGCTTAAATGTCCAAAAATAAGGAAACAATCAATCACTGATGATACAACCATTGGATGAAATATTATATCACCATTAAAATTTTTACCCACAGAAAAACTTTCATAACAATAAAGCTATTATTATATTTAGGTGCTATAATTATGTCATTTTTATTTTCTTTAGACTTCTATTTTCTTCCCTAAAATTATTTTTAAGTCAGAAAGTCCTTTTCTCTGTCTAATTAAATAGCAAAAGATTTCTTTTTTAAAAGATTTTATTTATTTTATTTTTAAACTGATAAGAACAGACACTACACTTGATCTTAGCCAAAGGCCGAGAAGCGGTATTTATTTTATTTTTAGTGAGGGGAAGGGAGGGAGAAAGAGAGGGAGAGAAGCATCAATGTGTGGTTGCCTCTCACATGCACCCCCCCCCTCCACCGGAGAGCCGGTCCACAACCCAGGCATGTGTCCTGACTGGGAATCAAACCAGCGACCCTTTGGGTCATAGGCCAGCACTCAATCCACTGAGCCACGTCAGCCAGGGCTAAATATCAAAAGTTTTTCAAATTAGTTATATTTCTATATTGACTTAATGAAGGCAATATGATCCACTCTCACGTAATAAACATAAAATTCCATACAGATATTTTTAATGAACAGAGTATATCACTACAAGTGTCCACTCCTAGTAACTTTTCTAATTACTTCCTAAAAACTCCCTAAAACATGCTTAGTTTTCACTTGCCTGTATAAATTTAGAGACAATTGAAATTTTATTTGAAGATATACACCACGTCTTTGGCTTTAAGTGACTTCATATAAAACAAAGAAACAAAAAAAACATATATATATATAATCACTGTTAAAGGAGAAGTCTCTGATAAGACTCCTACACTCTCTTCAAAGAGATAATTACAACTCAGAAGGAAAATTCTCGAAGAGTGAGCCCCTGTTCAGTGCAGGCTCTTAAACAAATGTAAACTACCGTATTTCACCAATGATAACATAGGCAATTTTCAAATCATTTTTAATTACAGTTGACGCGCATTATTATATTAGTTTATATTAGAGATAGCTTCACATTCTCAGACATCAATACAGAATATACCTGATATTTTCTAGCAAACTGCTGCCTAACAGTCTACATTTATTCAGCAAAGATTCGTCAAGTACCCACAATGTGCACACATCCGTGTACAGAAAACCAAAGACCATCCTGGCCCTCAAAAACAAACTTGGTGGGAGCGGGGAGTGGCAGCGTCCAGGCCTCCTGGGAAGGGGAGACACGCGCCTGACCCAGAAGCTTGGGAAAAGGACCCAGGGCGGCCCTGGCGGCACCACCCCTTCCACCCCCAAACCCTGACCCTAGGCCTTTCCTCCTTAGAAGCCAGCAGAGCCCAGGTGGCAGGGCCCAGGCCACACAGGCTTCCTGCTCCCCTGAGGGGTGAGGGCGGGGTAGGTCTGGTGATCTCCAGGGCTG
>PVKM010050071.1:0-10812 GCA_004027735.1 Carollia perspicillata
GCTTGTGGGGTGTGGAGGGGGATGTCTGTACCTCCTTCAGGTGCAAAATCAGGGCAATGCTCTTTGCCACGTGAGAGGTTCCGTGCTCTGAACTCAGCAGCCCAGGCCCAAGCATGGCCAGTTGAGAGTTTGGGTTCTGTAGCGACTGTAGCCTGGTGGGTCAGGGGCAGGTGGGGTGGGGAGTAGTCTCTGTGCTCCACCAGGGGCTCAGCCAGCAAGATGGCCCTGTCCTTCTTCTCTCCCTTTGCTTCTCACTGTCCTCTGGCTGTCACTGACCATGATGGGACTATCAATGTGTCCCTTCCCCTTCTGGGTCCCAGTCTTTTCAGCTGGAGGAGGGAGAACTGACCCTTGTTATTCAGACCTGAGTCTCCTTCCCACAGGTGAGACTACCCTACATATATGGAGGTAAAGGTGGCCAGATGGCCTTGACCTTGGAAGCTCACAGTTGAGGGAAACCGATCTTAAATACATAATCACACGCACATAGGCACACAGACACATACACACACAGAAGTTCAAATTGTGCTTGGTGCCATGCAAGAAAAGCAGAAGATTCTACAAACTATTGGAGCAGGTTGGTACCGCCCCCAGTTTATGGATGAGGAAACTGAGGCTCAGCAAGGTGAAGTACGTTTCTCTAGGTGCGTCTAGTGGCTGTCATTCTTTCTGAGGTGGGAGAGGCCCGTGGCAGGAGCAGCAAGGCCTGACTCCTCCCACCCTGGTTCCGAGACCTTTGGACAAAGCTAATCGCATTTCCAAAGGGGTCCTGCAACTTGCTGAAATGGAAGCAGCTTCCACCAAACGGCCGTCTGATGAGCTGAGCATTAAGTGAATCAGAAACACGAGGTTGCTGTTTGTCTGGACACAGGGGTTTGGCAGACGCCGAGTTCCCTTGGCAGGCAGGGCTTGGGCCCTGCCAAAACCTGGAATCCTGGCACAGTAGCATGGACCTTCCGGTCAGGCCAGGCCTCCGGCCTTCCTGCTGTTCAAATCAGCGTCCCGGGCTCTTGTGGCTTCTGCTCTTGCTTCTTCCCACACTTGAGCCCCAGGGACAGGATGGCAGGAGAAGTCTCCACAGCCCCATCCCTCGTGGGACAGACATGGCACAGAACACGGTTTCTTGGAGCACTGTCAAAGCGGCAGTCCCCCTAGTTGCCAGGAAACCCAAGGGTTGGAAATTGTGGCGGCAGGACCCATCCACGCAGCGTGCTGTCGGGAAAACGCTCTGAGTGAGAAGGAACGGGGCCCAGCAGGAGGGAGAGACGCCCCCTGGGTCTGCACAGAGGCCACCTCCCCTGGTTCCTTTAAGATGGCAAAATGGAATTCTGAGAAAAAGCAGCTTTCGAGCTGAAAGAGTTGGGAACGGACCTGAGTACTTGGTTGTTTGTTTGTTTGTTCATTTTGTAGTTGCCAACCTTCTCGGAGCCTTTATTGGGCTGCTGGGATGCTCCCAGACAGGGACGGGGGCTGCAGCAGGTTCAAGCTCGTCTGCCAGAGGAGCGTTTTGTCGTTCTGCAGGGGCAAGAGCAGGATGCTGCTCAAGTGTGTTCTCCCCACACGTGCCAAGACACAAACTCTGTGGGCGCAGGGATCTCGTCTGTTTCAGCCATATCCCTGGAGTCTAGTACAGGGCCTGCCTCGTGGTAGGTGGCAGGAAAGAATGGATAAATAAATAAGTGAATGAATGAATGCAGGACACTCACTGCTTTCTTCTTGTTGGTTTCTTCTTTCCCTTCCTCCACTCAATCTCCTCCTTCCTTCTTCCTCCCTTCCTTTCTTCCTTCTTCCCTCCTTCCTTCCTTCCTTCTTCCTCATCCCCTCCCTTCCTTCTTTTCTCCCTTCCCTACAAGTATTCACTAGGACAGGCATTATGCTAGGTCCTAGGGACACATAGGGAGATAAAACAGGTCAGCTATGTGTTAACTGATTGCTTCATATCAATTTTTTAAATCCTTACCTGAGGATATGTTTATCGATTTTAGAAAGGAGATGGTGGAGAGAGAGAGAGAGAGAGAGAAGTATGAATGTGAGAGAGAAACACAGATTGGTTGCCTCACATACACTCCCTGACTGGGGACTGAACCCACAGCTGGTATGTGCCCTGACTGGGAATTGAACCTGCAACCTTTTGATGTAAAGAATGATGCTCCAACCAACTGAGCCATCTGGCCAGGGATGCTTTATTACAATTTTTGACTGCAGGTGACTGACTGCCTTCCTTTCTCCTTTCCCTTTTGCTCTCTCCGTCTCTCCTTCTTTCCTTCTCTGCCTTCCTATTTCTCATTCAGACCCACCCTGCCTCCCTTCACCTGTGGGTCTCTGTGAGTCTCTGTCTGTCCCTAACTCTGTATACTGTATGGATGGGATGGCAGCCAGCCTCTAGCCCCCAGAGGCCACATCAAATCCTGGGAAAGGGTTGATTTCTGGTCCAGACCATTATCTGGACTTTGCGGGGAGGCTATACTCTCTGAAAATGGCCATCCTGCTTTGGAAGAAAACCAGACTTCCACCTGAATGCTGGGCAAGGGAGATCAGAACCCTGGTATGGCTGTGGGAAGACTCAGACTCCAGACACATCATTTGCCCCAACTTCTAAGACCAACCAGTATCGGCCAGACAAGCTGGGATACGGGCAGGTCAGGTGGAGCCATTCAGAGGAGAGGTTCAGTGAGGCGTGGCAGGAGAGAAAGCAGGAGGTAGATGTTCAGACCAAATGCTGTCATTAATGCCAATTAGGAAAATGGCCCATTATCGCCATCTAGTCATCACCATCACAGGCGTGCCCCCTGGACACCCACCAGGATGCAGCCATTAAATGCCCACCCCATCTCCTCCTCCTACTCTTCTCCTATCCCCTGGGGGTGAGGGCTGTCCCTCTGGCTGCACCTTTACTCACGCAGAGCTCCCTTCAACAGAGTGCAGTACAACTTGGGAAAGGGCTGCTATGAAAGGTAGTGAGCTGCCCATCTTGGGAGACATTCAAGACAGTAGTGACTTTCTAAGTCTACGGTAGAGAGGATCATCCCTGAATGGCTGCCTTCTATAGCTAAGACCCACGAATCTTCAGGAATGAAACTAATTTTTAATAACCTGTATTAATTTATAAATTATATGCACACACCTCATGTGCACCGTTCCTACTCTAAAGAAGTGGTGCCATAATTCAGACACATTAAAAGGTGTAGGTCACAGAGCCACATCATTGTGACCCCAACGATACCCATCTTTGTTCTTCCAAACTTCATTCCAAAGAGACACGTGTCTGCTTGGAGTTGAAAAGTCCAGGCGTAAGAGCCAGACAGACCTGGCATCTGATCTGCCGCCCACCAGCTGTGTCTCCTTGAACAAGTCACTGCACCCTCTCGGCCTCAGAGTCCAGATGGGGACAGCAGCCCATCTCATGGTGGTAAAGAATAAATGAGGTCGTTATGAGACTCTCAGGTTCCCAGTGAGGTTCCTGGCACATGATAAGTGCTCAGTAAGTGGGCTGCTGTTTATGTGGTAATAGGACAGAAATGAGGTTTTGGCTCCAAAGAGGGATATAAGATCGACAGTGGTGAGCGATAGTCCCCACAGCCACGTGACCCAGAGAGTATAAGAAGCGTGGCGTTAGCCTGAGCAGACACTGCCAGAGCCTTTGTCCCTGCCCTTCTGTGACACGATGTACTGTCATTGGTCTGGGCTCCCAGCAGCCCTGCCCTGCCCTGTGCCAACCACCCAAGTCTTCCCCTCTGCCCCGGACTTGACGTGAATCCTTTAACCATTAAGCCCTGAACACCATGTTTTCCACCCTCAGAGGTTTCCAAACAGTAATTAGGCAGTGGAACACCCTGCCGGGGTGGGAGGGTAAATATCATTAGTGTAGGAGGGGATGTGGGGTAAGTGGAGGTATTTGGACGGTTGGCGCATGGCAGGAATGGGCTGGCACCAGAGTGGCCAAGGCCTGGTGCATCAGGTCCATTGCCAAATCCCCAGGAACCCAGCACTTTTTCCTGGGGAAACCCAGCTCTGAAGCTGCAAGAACAGGTGGTGTAATAAGAGGACTGGCTCTGGAGTCAGGAAAACCTGGCTTTAAAGTCCATCCCCATCATCGTGAATTTGGACATAGTATCTAACTAGGTAGTGATGTTTAACCATGTAACAGTATCTAACTATGTACGATGAGCATAGTTACATAGCATCATCTACAAAATGGGAAGGGTTAGATCCATCTCACGGAGTAGTGGTAAGGGTTTAACGAGAAAGTGTGTGTGGAGTACCGAGCACAGCGCTTAAACGGAATGACTTTCTCTAAATGGCACCTGCTGCTACTCAAATGGAGCCGCCAGGACGTAGACTCCAAAGTCACAGAATAAGGTGACACTCATGAGTATCCAAAATATGCCCTTAATATTTTTTTCTCTGGCCCTGGCCAGGTGGCTCAGTTAGTTAGAGCACCATGCCATACACCAAAAAATTGCAGGTTTTATTCCTAGTCAGGGCACATACGTACGCTGCAGGTTCGATCCCTGGGCAGGCTGCATACAGGGAGGCAACCAATTGATATCAATCAATGCTTCTCTCTCACATTACTCTATCTCTCTCAAGTCAATAAACGTACTTCCAGTGAGGATTTTAAAAAATTCTCTGTATCAGGATGCCTTCAGTTACACCACGGCAACAAGCAAGCCCCAAAGCTCAGACAAAACCACAAACATTTCTTTCTCAGTGCCACATTGGTTTTCGTTTGTCAGTCACTCGAGATCCCAGGCTTACAAAGCAGCCACCAGTTGTCACCAGGCCTGAAGAAAACAGACAGCGCTGGAGGTCCTTGCCCTGCCAATGAAATACTTTGACCCAGTAGCAACGCATGTCACTCATCAGTTAGAACCTGTCCCGTGGCCCCACCCAAACACTGAATTGTGTAGTCGTCTGTGCACAGAAAGGCAACGAGAACCGGGCACCAGCGGACATCACTCATCACTACCCCAGAATGCACCCGGGGACTCACAGACCTCCTCCCTCTCGGTCTGTCCACAAGGCCGGACTTTCTCTCCAGCAGGGGAACAAATCTCCTTTTCTCTCCTTGAGCACCAGAGGGTAAAATAGACATGCACTTGGGGTGATGTTGCACGAGAATATTCAAATCTTTAACTACCAGCGTCCCTGCAAGGCACTCGTGCGTAGAAAGGCACATGCACTTGAAGTTGACACCCACTTAGCAGGTTCACTTGTCCCCCTCAGGTTCACTCTGTGCCTTTACTCACCGAGTAGATGAATGGCCAGAATCATCTATTTATTTAAATTGTTGTTTTCCCATCTTTCTTTTTGTTTCAAAGCTGAACGGCGTGAGTTAAATGCCTGTAAGGTGTAAAGATCTTCACTAATACTGCTTTCTGGGGTTCCCCTGGCCCCTGTGGCAGAAAGAAGTGTTCTCCGCAGCTGTCTCCGTTTAAGTCCCCAGCCTGAAAGCGGCACTGCTGAGGGCTCTCGTGTGTCCCCTTCCGAGTCGGGAACACGGCCCCTTTCTTCTCCCCTGTTCTCCTTGCACAGATCAGTTGCAGCAGAGGGGTGTGGTCCCAGCTTCCTCTGAGGCCATGAGGCCTGCCAGGGCACCGCTCAGCCAGTGACTCCAGCAAAGAGGACAGAAGATAGTCTTGATACTCAGAGACTCAAACTTTCTGTGGCAGCCTTTGGAAGCCGACTTCCAAGGTCCTTGGTCCACTGAAGTTCTGGGTACCACCACCCTGTGGACACCTTGGTTCTGAAAGTTCTTTGGAGCCAGGAGTCAGGATCCAGCTTGAAGGAGGACAAGTTTCCAGCCGTGAGATGGTACAAACCATACCCTACAACCAGTGTTTGCTTGATTCGTATATATATATAAATGCATATATGTATATATACTCCATGTCTATACCGTACATATACCACCTGTGTGTGTATGAACCTGAACCTCAACGTGGTCGTCTACAAAATGAAAAATAAGCATTTGCAACAATTACCAAATACAGTTACTTCTCTACCTAAAAAATGACTTAAGGCTGCATTGAAAGCCAACATTCAAGGCATGCGAATGAGCACGTCCTGAGCCCCGGCCATGTGCCCAGCACGGCTAAGGGCTTTACATACGGGTGATCTTATCATTGCAGCACCTTTGAAGAGAGGCTCTCTGTTCCATTTTACGGATGACGAAACTGACGCTCGAAGTGACTCAGCAAACCTGGTGGAGTTTGGACTTGAGTCCTGGTCTGTCTCCCTCTGAAGGCCACGTTTCTTCCTCTGCGCTCTCTTGGACGCACCCTGGGAAAGAAGTCCCTACAGCGTCCACCTAGATGTCAAGCCAAGCAGGGAGTAGCAGCAGGCTGAGACGGGGGGGCAGTGCTGCCAGGTTGGTCCTTGCAGACCAGAGTCTGTGCGGGAGGAGGCCAGGGAAGCCGGGAATGTGGATGAGCCCCACCCAGACGCTTGTTCTAGATCCACTGGTCCATTTCTTCAGAAAGTGGCTTCTGAGCCTGGACTTGTAATTAATTACAGGTGCAATCACCCTATTGTGCACCGAGATCAGGTGTCGAGGCACAGGGTATCCATGCGTGCTGTACCAACACCTTCTTTCACAACCAACTTGACAAATGAGCGAGCACTGGTGAGCACCTGAAGCCATTGTCCCTGCCTGGTCCCTGAAATAACTCTGACATCTGTCTCCTCCTTCCCATCTCCTGGTCACACCGATTCAAGTCTTCCCTGCCCAGATGTTTGCAGCTGATCCGTGCGTGGCTGGTTTCCTGGCTACCAGCTTCTCCCTGCATCCAACCCAACACCCTACAAGCCATCGAGTTATCCTCCTAAAGTGTGAAACTGCTCCCACCTTATCTGAATTCTAAGCAAACGAAGAGCCTTTAATGGATTCCATTACTTTCAGGATCAAGTCCAGGTTCCTAGTCATGGGCTCAAGATCATGCACAGTCCAGTCCCTTTCAACCCCCCACTTCCTCAGGAGCATCCCTGGCTCTGTTTGCACCTAACCAACTGCTCTGTCACGCACAAGGTTTTCTTGTACGCTTCTGTGTCTTTATTCAAGTGGTCCCTTTACCGGCATGGCCTTCGCCTAATTCTCACCTTCGTGAAACCCCCGTTAACTGCAACAGGAATAGAAACCATTAAATATAAGTATGCAGCATCTTCTCTCCTCCCGGTCTCCTTAGGAGGCACAGTCAGGGTGTCTGTCGAATATACAGACTGAGGTACCCAGCCAGGAGCTGAGGCACAGGCAATCTGGGGCAGGTATATTTTCAAAAACTACAAGAGAGCTGAGGGCAGAGGAAGCCTGTGGTTCTGATAGTTGAGATCGGTAAATAAAGGGAATTGAGTCTCCGTGGAGAGGTTACAGAGTGGGAAAGTAGGAGAGATGTTTTTGGTTTTTCTCCTCACCTGAGAACAGCATGGTTGGAAATGGAGAATATTGTGCTAAGTGAACTAAGCCAGTCAGAGAATCACGTACGCCATGTGATCTCACCTATAAGAGGAATCTGGTGAACAAAATAAACTTTCGAGCAAAATAGAACCGGAGACATGGAAACATGGAACAGACCAACAGTGGCCAGAAGGAAGGGGGGAGAGGGATAACGGCGGGAAGAAGGGGAAAGGTCTAGTCAAAGCACACGTGTGAATGACCCGTGGACACGGGCAGTGCGGTGGGGACTGACTGTGGGTGTGGGGGACGGGCTGGGTGGAGGAGGGCAAAGGGGGGCAAATCAGGACAACTATAATAGAACATCAATAAAAACTTTAAAAATTTTTAATGCAAAAAAGGACGTGCTTAAAGAAGAGAAGGGAGGTAGAGAAACATCGACATGAAAGAGAAACAGTAATTGGTTTCCTCACTGTGTGCCCCGATCAGGCTTGAACTCACAACCTGGGCACGTGCCCTGAATGGGAATCAAAGCCACAATGCTTCGGTTTGTGGGACAACATTCCAACTCAGTGAGCCACACTGGCCAGGGCTAGCAGAGATGTTTATGTGTAGCCCACTCTCATTAACACTTCCTCCAGTAACTGAATAAAGGCTGAAACCACTTTCGAAAACCATGTCTACTTTTTTCACTGTCTCTTCCATTACAACACCAAAATCGGACTGAGCCATGGCAGGAAGGAAGGGTCAAGATTTATTCAAGTTACTTATTCTTTAGCGTTTAAATCAAAGCTCTTGAAGTTTGCCCCCACCACCTTCCCTGACCCAGCAGAATTAGTTCTTGCTCTCTGTGTAAAACCACAGCACTTGATTGTATAAATCTTGTTGTAAGGCTTCACATTGGGATATCGTATGTGAGGCTGTGTTCTCTCTCGCATCAATCCTGAGGGTCTGAGCGAGATCAGTGGTGGCCGCATCTTCCCCATTTCTGAATTTCCAATTCCCAGAGAAAATCTTGGCATAAAGTGTCAATCAGTTCTTCTTGAGTATACCACTAAATAGTGGGCTGTCTGATGAGGTCTTCCCCCAGCTGCCTCCGTATCCAGACCTGGACCAGTCTGGGATGGGCAGCGCCACTAAAGAAAGGTCCTCCCCACTCCTGGGCACCACCACCGTCGGTGTGGGTTCTGACCACTTCCAGCTGAAGGTGGAAAACAAAAGTGGTTTTTTTAAAGCATCTGAACATTCAGAATCACAAACAGGACTTGTCCAACTCAATTCTAAATGTGTGCCTTTTGTCTCTTCTCCTTTTCATGGCCCAGGATCAACCAGGTCCAGTAACATTTTGCTCAGCCGTCACGCTGCCTAGAAGGTCAAATCCAAGCTGGTACCTTTGCCACAGTCATGCGTACGAGCATCTCTGCAGAGTCTGCAAAAAAAAATAATTTCCAATGCCAAGCAGCCTCCAAGCAATCCGGTTGCATGGTAGCCCTACGTCTGGGAAGACGTGATGTCAGAGGTCTTTCCCTCTCCTCCATGGGCTGTTGGGATTGCCCGAGTGACAGAAGGGCCTAAAACACAGGCTCCCTCCACGTGGCTGAGTTGCGGGGCTGGTCTCTGAGATTTTCCATGAAGCCTGAGGTGGCGGCACAGAGAGCTGGGAATCAGACAACTGCTTTCATCTCTCATTCCTCAGAGACACAGACCTCAGGCGCCTCCTCGGCCTCAATGGATGCTGAATGAAAAGGGAAAATCAGAAACAGCCGTGGGTGACCTGACCCCATAGGCGGTGTGAGCCTTCTTGAGAAGTGCCCTCCGGGAAGTGCGAATGAATCCAGAGGCTGCGTGCCCCTGAAGGGAAGTGACAGTGACTACCCAGGGGAAGAGATGGAAAGAGCCCTCCCTCATGCCCTGCCTGTGTGTCCACCCTTCCTTCAAGTGGGTCTGCTTTTCCGGAGTCTCCTTCTTACCTTCTGAGAACCTGTGCATTGCCTTGAGGGAGAGAACAGAGGGAGGCTTGAGGCCACCCTTTGGCGTCAGCCAGGATTAGTCGGAGCCCAGAGTTCCCCGCATCCGTGTGCTGTACGGCCATGGGGCCTTGATTCCAAATCTACCTTGACCAACGATGGCCAGGCAGCCACGGGCACTACCCCTCCTCCCGGAGCCACAGCTTCTTCAAAATGTATATTTCAGTGGCCTGCTCTGGGATTTGATGAGATCATGCACGCAAAGGGCCCAGCAAATAAGAAGCTCTCGGTACTTGTTAGTCACTATTATTATTACTATTAAAAACATTGGGCCCTGGCTGGTGTGTCTCAGTAAATCGAGTGCTGGCCTGTGAGCCAAAAGGTTGCTGGTTCAATTCCCAGTCAGGGCACGTGCTTGGGTCGTGGCCCAGTTCCCTGGTCGGGGGCATGCAAGAGGCAGTTGATCAATGTCTCTCTTGCACATCGACGTCTCTCTCCCTCCTTTCCCCTCTCTCTAGAAAAATAAATAAATACAATCAGGAAAAAATAAAATAAAAACATTGGCATGCTTCATTTGGGAGACTGCACCAGACTGGTAGATTTGCTTGTATTCGCCCCCGTCACACCCTGAATATCCCCTTTGTACCTTTTTGCACATCTGTCATTTCTGTCCAGTGTCTGTCTTCCCTCAAGGCCTGCGAGCTCCAGGAGTGGATCGCAGACCACATTTATCTTGTTCTCCACTGTCTCAGGGGCCTAGAATCATAACAAGTGCTCAAAAAGTGTTTTCAACTGAATTCATTCACCTTCCACCCATTCCCAACTGCAGCTTCTTTTCTCCGAAGTTTGTGACCATCTCCATGTTAACCTCCACCACCTTCTGCCTCTCTTTTTGCCAGTCCTAACCCTAAAGAAACCTAAACCCTTTGGGGGTGAGTGTACTGAGGTCTAAATTTACACGTGTCCACAGACGACTTCTTGGGCATCCCCCCCTCGGGCCTCCAGGTGCGCGCTGGAGGAAGGAGCAGGACCAGGATCCGACGGAGTGCTCCGAAGGTGTGGTTGCACAGAGGGGAGCAGATGTGGTGATCCGTTCTGTGCAACATTGGCAGATGCAGGCCGGGAAGGAACAAGCACACCAGACACTGTACCAACCGTGAAAGCCAAGCGCTATTACCCCCATCGTACAGAAGAAGAATCTGTGAGTCAGGAAGTTGAAGTCACTCTTGCCCAGGGCAGTTACAGCTCTCTGGCCACCGATTGAGATGTGTTTGGGAAAGGGCATCTGAATGGGCCGGCAGCTGAGCTCACCTCCCCACCCTGGCTCCCCGCCCCCCACCTCATAAGGTGCCGGGTGGGGTCTGTAAACCCAGAGGATGCAGCGTCATCGGGCTTACACTGGTGACATTAGATATCAGATTGAGCAACTCAAGCATCCCTCCACCTTCAGACTGA
>PVKM010050072.1:0-10856 GCA_004027735.1 Carollia perspicillata
AACAGGAACAGAACCACAGAAGTGGAGATCACATGGAAGGTTAGCAATAGGGGAGTGGGAGGGGGAGAGATGAGGAAAAGGTACAGAGAATAAGTAGCATAGATGGTAGATAGAAAATAGAGAGGGAAAGGGCAAGAATATGGGAAATGTAGAAGCTAAAGAACTTATGACACATGGACATAAACTAAAGGGGGGAATGTGGGTGGGAGGAGGTGAGCAGGGAGGAGGGGAATGAAAGGGGGGAACGAGAGAACTGTAATAGCATAACCAATAAAATACATTTAAAAAAATGAAATAAAGGAAAATATACAAGGAACCAACAATGAAGAGAAGGAAACTGGGACTCAAATCAATGGTTTGGAGCAGAAGGAAGAAATAAACATTCGACTGGAATAGAATGAAGAAACAAGAATTCTAAAAATGAGGAGAGGCTTAGGAACCTCCAGGACAACTTTAAACACTCCAACATCTGAATCATAGGGGTACCAGAAGGACAAGAGGAAGAGCAAGAAATTGAAAACTTACAAGAAAATATAATGAAGAAGAACTTCCCTAATCTGGCAGAGGAAATAGACTACCAGGAAGTCCAGGATGCTCAGAGAGTCCCAAATAGTTGCACCCAAGGAAGCACACACCAAGGCACATCATAATTACCTTACCCAAGATTAAAGATAAGGAGAGAATCTTAAAAGCAGCAAGAGGAAAGGAGAGTTCCCTACAAAGGAGTTCCCATAAGACTATCAGCTGATTTCTCCAAAGAAAACTTACAGGCAAGAAGGGGCTGAAATGAAGTGTTCAAAGTCATGAAAGGTAAGGACCTACATCCAAGATTACTCTAGCCAGCAAAGCTATCATTTAGAATGGAAGGGCAGATAAAGCGCTTCCCAGATAAGGTCAAGTTAAAGGAGCTCATCATCACCAAGCCCTTATTATATGAACTGTTAAAGGGATTTATCAAAGAAAAAGATGATAAAAAATGCAAACGGTAAAATGACAACAAACTCACAACTATCAACAACAAAACCTAAAAAAACAAAACAAAAAAACAAAACCAAAAACAAACTAAGCAAACAACTAGAACAGGAACAGAGTTGCAGAAATGGAGATCACACGGAGGGTTATCAGCAGGGAAGGGGATGAGAAAATGGGGGAAAAGGTACAGAGAATAAGAAGCATAAATGGCAGGTACAAAACAGACGGAGGAGGTTAAGAATAGTATAAGAAATGGAGAAGCGAAGAATTTATATGTATGACCCATGGACATGAACAAAGGTTGGGAAATGCTGGTGGGAGAAGGGATACAGGGTGGAGGGGAATAAAGGGGAGAAAAAAGTGAGACAACTGTAATACAAAAAAAAATTAAAGAAACATAATGTGTTTTGGCAACACCAACAGTGAACTCTAATGCAAACTATGGATTTTGGGTGCTAATAATTTGTCAATGCAGGGTCATCCATTGTAACAAATGCACCACGGTAGTGTGGGATGTCAATAATGGCATTGGCTGTGAAGGTGTGGTACAAGGGGTTACGTGGGAATTTCTACACTTCACACTTCCTTTTACTGTGAACCTAAAACTACTCTAAAAATAAAGTCTGTTATAAAATAAATAAATTCACACTTCCTTTTACTGTGAACCTAAAACTGCTCTAAAAATAAAGTCTGTTATAAAATAAATAAATTAGTTAATTTAAAATGTCTGCTTTAAAAAAAGCAAGCTTATGACTCAATTATGAAGACTTCTCTCCACCAGGGCTTCTGAGGCTACTCTGGTGCCCAACAGGTAGCAAGGAGGGGATTTTGTGGGTGTCCTCACCCATATAGACAACACACCTCATTACTTCCCCTTGGTTGGTCTTCGGGGCTGTGGCTCCTGCCCCTCCTATACATTCTTTCCATTTTGCCCAGGGCTTGATGTAGCAATAGGGAAAGTAGGAGAAGAGAAGGAGGCTGGGCTGAGGACAACAGTTGTTTACCACAGAAATCTCATATAGAATAAAAAATGGCTCTTCTCAGGAATCAGCAAAAAGGGAGATTGTAATGGAAATAAATACTTGGAAGAGAAAGTGCAAAACCAAGAATAACCTTTTCTGTGCTGCATTTCAGTGGACTCAAATCAAACCATCCTGCTCTCCAAAGACATGTATACTATCTCCCCCAACCCCTTGCCACCCAATCCCATTTGGCTCTGTCTGAAATCACAGTGAGATAAAATCCTGCAAGGATTCAGGGGACTTCAGGCCTTCAGTACACAAGGGCTCGTGCCAGAAAACATACCTGTTCTTGTTTTCAAAGTGCTGCTTCATTTCAGCACAGCGGAGATCCATTTCATTGGAGAGCTGGAAACGAGGCCATCATTAGCAACATAGGATTGAGGACTCTACTCCCATTCCAGTCTGCAACTTCTAAGAAGCCTTCTCATTCACGGGGAACACCCCACTCCCCGAGTTTCTCCATCATTACTGAGGGGACAGAACAATTCCTGCCTTGCTCTGTGTTGTCTGGTATGTAATCAGTTCATAGTGTTGGTGCACGGAAACCATCTCTGTCACTACAAGGTTTTGTGAGCAGGTCTGGTCTCTGCTGGGCTGTAATCTCTTTGTAAGAGCGTGGCCTTTGGACCCTAGGATACATAATTCAATGGGACAATCACTTCTTGAACAAAGGGCTTGGCCTGGAAAAGCCAAAGAAGTTTAAGACACAGACCCTGCTTTCAATGAACTGTAAATCAGTGTTAATAAATCCTCGTAGGCAGAATGGTTGTACCCCAGCAGGCAGGATTTGCTTAGTTTCGCTCTAACACATGAGACCCTCTGGTCACTGTCTCAGGAGTAACGGACATTTCCAAACTAGTCAGCATCCGCTGCCATCTGAGACAGGGTTCAGGACTTGTCCTTGTCCCTCTCTGACTAAACAGTGGCACCAGCACTCCTCCCTTGCACAGGGTCACGCGACAATTTGGGGTGTTCAGAGGCAGGAGAATTTTGTTTCATTTTTTTAGATGGGAGAATTTTAAGGATTACAATCTGACATCCCTCCCTGGAAATAATCTCTGTTTTCAGCAGGACTGATGCTTCAGTGAGTGAAAATAAGTGTTTTGCCCAATAAAGGTTCTTTTGGTAGAAAGAAACCATAAACCTGGCAATGTTTTCAGGTAAATATAGTAATGACTCAATAATAGGGGAGGGCTCAGTCTGAATCACAAGCTGTAGGATTCAGAAGCATCTGAGAGGGGATGAGATGGTGAGGGATAAGCCTGCTTGGAATTCAACCTTTACGTGTGCATTTCAATAACAACAGGAAGATGGCGGGGGATTCTGATTATCACTCCAGACCAGGCCACCTGCCACACCTGCTCAAAAGGGGAAAGAAGAGACTGATAAAATAGATGTTAAAATCTAAAGAAAGTGTCACCAAAATCCCCAGGTAACACAGAGTGCAATTGACATCAGCAGAATCTGAAGTGTGGGCTTTGGTAGTTTCAATAACAACAGGAAGTGGTCACTAGAGGCTTCTGGGTAGCTTTTGAGCAACACTGGAAGCAGTGATGGTGCTGGTGCCCTAAGCAAGAGCCTGCACAACCTCTGAAGCTTATCTCACTACTAGGCAGGAAATGGCTGGCATTCTCTAACGTGGAGAGCACAGGGGCGTTGAACACACCTGAGTCACCGGGAGAACTCACAGAAATTGAGTCAGAACTTGAGTTCTTGCAATAACGGATGAGGATGGGACAGAGAAAGATCACTGGGTAACCACAGTCCTAGCTTCAGAGCTCTTGCCTGGACAACATGGCTCCCATGAGTCAAATCCTTGGCATCATGCCTGACAGAAAGCAGGTGATCTGAAAATCTCGGTCTTTCCTATACCCATAGAGATGTCAGCTAACTGAGGGATCACTCACTGATTTTTCGGCAGACTGGTGGTCTCTGTTCATTTGCTCTATTATCATCGTCAGCTCTGAGATCTGCTCTTCTAGATCAGTAATGATATCAGTCCTGTGGGATAAGTAGTTCTTCAATCATCCACAGAGCTTCTATTTCATGCAAGTCAAGCCTCTTCACGAACGGCTGAGGCCTGGCGAGAGCCCAGCCATGTTCTGCACCTATTCCACCATCACTCGGGTGGGCGAGGAGGAGTAGAAGAGTGGAGAGGAGGAATTCGGCAGTAGGGGAGTGAGCCTTAAACATGATCCTTTTGGTTAAGCTATCAGAACTGCGTGGGGTGGTTTGGTTGTCTATTAATAGAAGGGAAAGAGGAATATGTCATAAATCTATTAGGGTTTGACTTTGATTTAGTAATGATAGTTGAAATGGAGGGAGAAGAATTTCAGAAAATTAGGAAATTAAAAGGAGGGGAATAAAATTGATGCTGACAGTGAATCAGACAAAAAAATGGGCCAGAAACTGGATGAGGAAGGGATTTCAGAGTGGCTTTCAGACTTGATAAGGGTTTTTTCTGTGCTTCTGAATCTGGAGCCTCCGTGATGTCTAAGATTATTCAGCTGTATTTGGCTGACCTGGAGTAAACAGGGCGGTAAGCCACTCTGTGTGCAGTGGAGCAGAGAGGAGGTCCTTGGTTCAAGAGGGTGAGAAAAACAAAAGGATGTAGGAGGAAAGGGCCTCAAAGCGTGCAAAGAAGAAAGGGTATGAGAAAGGGTATGAGAAGGTTGAATAGGGGACTCATAACACAATCTTCAATGCAAACAATACTCACAGCTTTACCAAGGAATAGAACAAGTATGGATTATGTATTTGGTTATGCCACAACTGGTGACCCCTTTCTTATTGAGGCCAAGAAACGGTTGAGAGTGCTGGCTTGACTGTGGATACATGGCCCATCTCCTCCTACAGAGGGCCCTGGATGAGCAGGGCAAAGAAAACAACGCCTGAATGTTCCCACTGGAGGGAAGATAGAGACTGGAGTTTGTTTCTCTAGGCCAGATCAGATCAGGGTGGCTCCACGCATGACCTCTCTCAATAGTGGGCTTATCCCCAGTCTGAAGCCCTTCTCAAATCCCTTCCCACTGCTTAGTTTGATAGTATCCTTTCTACATACTTACAAATAGTTAGGTGATTGGTCTGTTGTGTGTGTGTTTTTTCTGTTGTTATTATTGGTCTTCTAAATTTCTGTCTGGAAAAAATACTTTTTCACAGCAATTTAAAGCCCAGGGAAGAGATACTCACTGGGGGGTCATTGCGATAGTGCAGAAAGGAAGTTACCAGATGGGGACGGAGAAGGTATGAGAGACTTTGGAGGTAGAATGAACAGGATGTGGGGACTGCCTTTACATGGCATTACAGGATAGAGAGTGGGTAACAGAAAGGATGCCAGGGGAGGGAGTTAGGCCAGACTCTTCCACGCTGCATCTCCCAGAGGGAGAACTGAGTGATACCTTTGTACAAAATGAAAAAGGGAGGCGTACTTGGGCTTCCCAGGACCCCTGACTTTCAGTTCTTGCCCAACAAATTTGGACTATTTTATGAATATTTCGTCAGTTCATTAGTTTCAGGAAAAACTGCTCTCAAGTACAAACCACACTATACCCATCAGATCAGCTGACTGACCTGACCTTCATCCCGATTAGAATGGGACTGGTGGAGCAGAGAGGCTGTGTGGAGAGGAGCGGGCTTATGGCTGAGGCATGAACTGATGCTACAGGACCTCCAGAATAGGGACTCTGCAACTGGGAGTGGACATTTGGGGCTCATCCTTGAGGCCAGGCCCAGTCAGGCAGGGGTAGGACTGAGGAGCTGGATGCTGGTTCAAAGACATTACCTGGAAATTTTGACTTTGTCCATGGTCTCTGATTTCAAATGCTTTTTCCTATCAAACATCTCATCTCCCAAGGTGACGGAAATTTGCTCCCTATTCCGAAAGAGGCGATAGCCAGGTGACACGTTGATTACTTCCTGAGCATCAAGGTGGAAGGTAAGACAATATTGCGGCATCCCGAGATTCCTCCAAGTCTACTAGTGCCCTACTCACATCTAAAAACACAGAGATGAGATGGGAGTCCAGCGCCCAAGTCCTTCCGGTGCCTTCTCCCAGTTACCACTCACCTTCCTATCTCCAGATTTCTTTCCTGAGGTCCAAGTGCAGGACTCAATTGGATCCAAAACACAACTGCTGACACCCACTCCATTCTATACACCCAGCCCTGTTCCTCCTCTATGTTCTCTATATGGCCAGAAGCCTTGAGGTAGATGAGTATTGTGGAAATCACTCAGTTTTCAAATTAGACAGGACTGAGTTTAAATCCTGACTCTGCCACCAACCACAGTTACTCAACATCTCTGTGCCCTAGTTTTTTCTCCAGACAATTAGGAATAATAACTTCCTCGAAGGGATTAGTGAGAAAAAAATAAAATTACATATGAGAAAATACCTAGCAGAGTTAAAAAAATTTTTTTAGGTCAGCTTTTCCTCTGTCCCCTGCTAGATGCCAAGTCACAACAAATCTGAGCAGGGCTATCAGCCGTCAGACCCAGAAACCACTGTGCCTTCTAGAGTTGTGCAGGACAGCCCTGCAGGACATAAGACCCGCCACTGTTATTTCCTAAATGTTTCTCATCTTCATTCCATCCTTTCACACCCCTGACCCCGACACAGCCTGAGCCCACCACCATCTGTCTCTTTAGCTCCGGAGATACTTTCCCAGGGAGCCTCTCTGCTTTCAGTCTGGTGCCCCTAAATTCATCATTCTCTCCTCCTGGAAGGCTATGACATTTTTGTTTAATTTTTTCCTTACCAGTAAGGGATTACACGATCCTTTTCTAAGAGGTTTGGGGGAGAAAGAAAAAAAATAGATAAAAGCAGAAAGTGGTAATAAGCACCAATTATATCCCACCAAAGGGTTATTTTTTCTAAAATGTAAATCTCACCCAGTTCCATGCCTGTGTCAGACCCATAAAGGCTCCCAAACATCAAAAAGATGGGGTCCAAACTTCTAGGCAGGTGTCAAGACCCCTCAGGGACTGGTCCCCATCTCTTTCTCCAAAACCTCTTGCTCCTACTCCCCCAGATGCCCTGGTGGCCCTTTGCCCATCACTTGTGGATTTCCAAGTGCAGCAGAGGTTCCCTGCATCTGGGTATGAGCTGTTCCCCGGCCTGGACTGACTGCCACCATCTGGTTTCCCTGGAACGTTCTCCTTGCCCTACACAAGGCAGTAGAGAGGTAATTAAACACTCCCTCTGGGGTCTGGCTGAGGCAAGTTTGAGTCCTGGTCCTGACATTCAGCAGCCACATACTATGAGGAGGGCATGGCACCTCCTCATAGGATCATTGCAAAGATTCAATGACATGAGTATGTGTAAAGGACCCATGCCCGCACACAGTAGGTACTCGATAACTGTTAATCCCACCACCCTCTTTCCATTTTTACTCACGCAAGGTAAATTATTGCTCTCCTCTTGTTTTCCTAAGTGGCTTTTCACTCTGTAAGAGAAAGGTGTGCTCAGAAGCAACCAGAGAACAAAGGGAAGTTCCAAGCTCAGGAGCTGTGCCCTAACCCCACCACTCATCTGTTAAAAGTGTCATTCCTGGGATGATCTCTGAGGCCCCTTTCGGCTCTCAAAATATTACGCTTTAGAAAACAGAGAATACTTCATGGTCCAGGGATCATTAGTACACAGGTTGTAATAAAATGGCAGGTAGTAAAAAAGTCACAAATCAACTAGTCACTAGTCTAATAGTAGAACCATTCCTAAAATAAGGAATGAGTGGTGCATAATCTTAAAATAAATAATGAGTGGTGCATAATCTTAAACGCACACATTTTTTAACAACAAGTACTTTGTCTACACAACTGCCTTTCTTCTCATTTGCACCAGAATTTGGTGTTCTAGGACTCTGAAATAGGCAGTTAAGTTAATTCAGGATAAGCAAAGTATTACTATTTTGAGATCTAGTGCTAATCCTGACCATGATGAATTTTTGTTTTCAGGCACATAATATCACATATCCAAATACCAAAAGAGCATTTATAAGGAAGTTTACCTAGAAGGTTGAAAGAGTATAAGAGTAACTACCTTCTGACGTGCTGACAAAAACAGTAGGTCTAGGTATATGATGTTGAGGCCTCTCCCCTTGGCATCAACATACCAGTATATGCACACATGTACACATACCATAGGGCAGCTGCTGCGGCATAGACAACTGAAACCTGCTCTAGAAGTTCCATTTACCCACAGTCAGAACTACCACAGTACCATTAAGGGCTGTGGAGTTGGTTGCCAGGGTGGGACAGGTCCAGAGTCTGAGGCTGACTCTGGATGTGGTGAGTGGGGTTGGGAGGACTTTTCCTGGTGGAAGCAGTTCTGTCTTGGTCAATAACCATCAGTCTGGTTTAGACCCCAGGGGGCCTCCAGAGAGTGTCAGCTGCCCTAGATTTGGCTACCAGAGGATTTGGCTACCTTACATGTGACTACTAACCTTTGAGTTTAACTTTCACTGGCAAAAAAAAAAAGATTCTGTGTGTTAAAACATGGGCAAGAGTGAGCAATATACACTGATGATACAGTGACTAACCTTTGAGTTTAACTTTCACTGGCAAAAAAAAAAAGATTCTGTGTGTTAAAATATGGGCAAGAGTGAGCAATATACACTGATGATACAGTGAGGTCCACATGTAATTTAAGAGTTAGAACCATTTAAATGCAACTTAAATCAACCATATGTTCCCAATTCAAATGTCCACTATGATAATTTGGTCTGTTTCCTTTGAATTCAGGAAAGCCTTGTTGGGAACCACTGGGTCTCTTAAAAAAAGCTGACCATGGATTTGAGTTTAAGTCCTTTTTTTTGCTCTTAGTAAATCTCACTGAGCAAACTGAGACATTCCACAGCATTGCATTAACTTTAGAACTTTTGGAAGGGTCAGAGTGTGATCACATAGATACTCGCTTTGTCAGACAATTGGGTTTCTCTCATTGAAAAGTAAAAGGTAAGATCAATCCAGACTGACTCATCTGTACTCTTTCGGTCCTTGTGAACCTGTTACTCACATTACTCCAATTACACTGACCACATTTTGACACTTTGTTGACATCAATTAACATTTTCTCATTTAATGCATTCAGTGAGTGATTAATATATGCAAACCACAGTGCTTTGTACCAAGAGAAATGGAACAAGTATAAGAAAGAAAAAGGCACCTAAATACTGAAAATAGAAGAAAAAGAGTTAAGTGCCATAGAGAACTACAGATAAAGTGATTTGCTAATTGTGTCTCTCAGGGGTTGAGAGCATCCGGCTACTGCCATTTTTCAAGGCTCCTGATATCATCAAAAATGAAAACAAAAACTCCCAAAACTGCTGAAACATGGTTACAACAGTTGAGTTATAGTTCATGTTTAAGAATTGAAAACGTTATACAAAAAGCACATTATATGTTTGCAAGAAATTAGAGGATTCACACACAGGATGTAATTCAGAGATTTGAGATGGCATGTTTGAGGACAGAGACCCAAGTTAAGAGTTGACTCGTGACAGTTTCTTCCTGTGCCCATTTGGAGGTCATGTCAATGTCTACCTGAGCCTCTTCCCAAGAGTCAGGGCAGGAGCAGCGGGCCCCCCTGTGCCTGGCTGCTCCATTTCCCTTCCCAAGTGCTACCTAGGCAGAACTTGGAGGCCAGCTGACATGGAGCCCAGGACAGACTACCATGACCAAGTGTGTGTTCTTTGAATTGGTCTTAGAAGATGGCAGGGAATAATTTGCCTTGAAGGATCTTCTGGAAAGTTATAGATACAATCAGCAGGTCTTTGATAGAGAATTTTAAAAAACATCCACAAAGTGTTCATCACTGTGTTCCAAAGCCAGAGGAGGACAATACTAGCAAGGGTTAATGTTGGCAGCCAGAGTGGAGCTGCAGATGTGAGTGAGGTCTCTCCCAACAAGAGGCGTTGGGTGACTGTGGCCTTGAGCCTGACTATTAAAATGGAAGTTAGGTAAGATCCACAGGTATGATCATGCAGGCAGGGTGCCAGCACATAGAAGGCAGACAATAAGGAGCCATTTCACTCATATACAGGCATTCAGTGAATCCCTTGTTATGAATGGATCCAATTCCCATCAGGCATTGCCCACACCACTCCGCTGAGATAATGCCCTGTGCCGTCACCAAGACGCAGGCTACTAAATCCAGCAGTACTGCCCAGGCTGCATCTTAATTGGCTAGCAGAAGTTTTTGAAACAGATGATTAGGCCTTCTTTCTTTGAATGTTTTTATCTTTTGCTTCCAGGACACCAGGTATATGATTCTTCATCTGTCTCCCTGGCCACTCCCTCTCAGTGTCCTTTTCGAGTCCTCTTGTCTCTCCCGCCTCTCAACAGGAGTGCTCTGGGGCTCAGTTCTGCCCCCCTTCCTAGCACTGTCTCCACTCCTTTCTTTGGAGATCTCACCTGGGTGCAGGGCTCTAAAAAGACCATATGCTGATGACTCTCAATTGTGTATCCATAGCCAAGACCTCTCAGATCTGTTCACCCAGCTGCTTACTTGACATTGCCACTTGGATATTAAGAGGTATTTTGAACTTACTAAGCTCAATGCCCTACATATGTGCACCTCCTATAGTCTTCCCCAGTTGCAGAAAATGGCAACTCCATCCTTCCTGTTGAAATGGAGAAAGTGAGGATAGAGTGGTGGCAGATGAGCTCAAAGAAGTAACAGAGACAATGAATGTGGTTGGCAGAATAATGGTCCCCCAAAGAGGTCCACATCCTAATCCCTGGACCCTGTGACCATGTTCTGTTACTTGCCAAGGGGAAATTAAGATTGCAGATGGAATTGTGTTTGCTAAACAGCTGACTTCAGGTGGACAGACTGTCCTGGATTATCTAGCTGGGCCCCATGTAAAC
>PVKM010050073.1:0-10786 GCA_004027735.1 Carollia perspicillata
TGTGTGGAACCTGCCCACATGTCTGGGCATGGAGCTGAGGCAGAGTTGCTAAATCAACAACCTACTGCTACTGATCCTGATTTAATTGATTTGTGGTAGCACTCAAATGATCTTAATGAGCAGTTAGGTGATTCTAATTTGCCTGTACCTAGATCAGGTGTGTCAAACTCATTTTCACCAGGGGCCACATCAGCCTTGTGGTTGCCTTCAAAGGGCCGAATGTAATTTTAGGACTGTATAAATGTAACTACTCCTTAACTAGGGGTAAGGAGTTTGGTGGTTTGGCTGGGTAGAAACAAGGTGCTGGGCTGGATAAAACAAGATAGAAGGTGGGATTTGGCCTGTGGGCCTTGTGTTTGCCACCTGTGACCTAGAACAATTAAATTAAAAATTGTGAGGTTGGAAACCAGGTGGCTCAAAAGTATAGCCAGCATTGAAGAACTTGTAGCTCAGTTACCTACAGGAAAATGTCAGAGTAGTGTTTCTTGAACTTTTATTTACATACAAATCACCAGGAAATCTTGTTAACAATATAAATTCTGATTCAGAAAATCTGAGGTGGGGTCCCAGCTCTGCATTCTATTGGGTTTCCAGGGCATGCCAATGCTGCTGGTCCCAGGACCACACTTGGAGCAGCTGAGAGTGAAAGCACCCATGAAACAGTGAAACAGAAATATCTGGGTAAAGTATCCATCAAGGCTTATTAGCGTCTGCCTGAGTGTCTCATATTGGCCGTAGGCAGGGCAAGAAAGAGGAGGCACTGATGAGGGGTCTGGAAACTTAGTGGTTGTCAACTCAGAGGCTGCAGTGAGTGGAAAAACAACCTTCCAGCCCCTGGGTTTAGATTCAAGCAAAAATATCACCATCATGAAGTAGCACTAGGCTGTAATCTATGATAATCTGAAATGAGCCATCTCTGTGTTGATAGCAGAGCACCAAGGATGTGATGTGCTGCAGGGGGGCTTTAGGAAATTATACCTTGTGGGTTCTGTGTTCCATACAGACATACTATGAGGCAAGAGCTGTCAAGACCATGAAGCTAGACCTCTGGCTATTGATGTTTCATCACCAGTAACATCACTGAGAACTTCTGGACTAAGAGGCTGGAAGATAGCTTCTTTCAACTCTCCAATGACATCCAAAGGATGCTTGAGTCCTGTTTAATTTTGCTCCAGGTTATGGATTAGAAGGCAAGCTTTCACCACAATGGTTCCAACCACAGAGGGGTGAGGGTCCAGATAAAAGTAAGTAGCGCTCTAGACCAGGGTCTCTAGACTGTCACTCACAACCCAAACTAGCTTTTGATCTTATTTTTATGTCCTTGAGTTAAGACACCTTTTACATTTTTAAAGTTCTGTAAAACAAAAAGAAAAACAAAACTAAAGATGAATATATGAGATACCTTATATAACCCACAATGCCTAAAATATTTATTATCTGTCCCTTTACTGAAACTGCTTGTTAGTCTCCGCTCTAAATTAAAAACTCCAGTGCTCTCATCACTTGTCTTCCCTGCCACAAAAGGAACAGTGACTTACAAGGAATTTTTTTTCAGGAGTAAACAAGATGCATACTCACAGGAACAGTGGAATAATCCCTGAACACACCATCATCCCCAAGTGATTTAGAAATAGAGATCTATGAGAGAAAATTTTCTGATCTTTAAATGTAGAGGGAGTCAAAAGTGGGTGCTTGGGGAGACTTTCAGCCAAGATGCAGGTGTAGGTAGATACACTTTGCCTCCTTGCACAACCAAAAGGACAACATCAAATTTAAAAACAAAAAACAACCAGAACTGACAGAAAATAGAACTGTATGGAAGTCTGACAAGGAGTTAAAGAAGGGACATTCATCAAGACTGGTAGGAAGGGCAGAGACAGACAGCTGGGCAGAGAGGACTCGTGGCAAGGTGGCAGCAGGTGGACCGGGCAATGTGGCTGTTGTCAGAGAGGGCAGTCCCACATTCGTGTGTGGATAAACCAGGAGGAACAACTGCAAAGTGAGACAGAGTGAAATAACATCTCAAAACCTCTGACCAAAAAAAAAAAAAAAAAAACAAAACTATGGGAGTTGCAGTGGCAGGAGAAACTCTAGATTCGCAGGAGAGTTTATTGGAGAGACCCATGTGGTCCATGATGCCATTTTACTGTTCATATTTTTGATCTTCTTCTTTTTCTTAGACAAGTCCCTTTAACATTTCATATAAACCACCCACCTGGGAATCAGCACCAGAAGGGCCCAATTTGCTTGTGGGTAGTGGAGGAAGTGACTGAAAGCCAGCAGAGAGCTGAACAAGCTTCATTGTTCCCTCTCAGATGCCTCCTGCAAAAAGCAGTGGCTTGAGTTGCCCAGCCCTGGCAAATACCTAAGGCTCCACCCCTTATTACATAACAGGTGTACTGAGACAAAAAAAGTATGGCACAAATGAAAGAACAGATCAAAGCTCCAGATAAAATACAACTAAGCAATGGAGAGATAGTCCACTTATCAGATGCACAGTTCAAAACACTGGTAATCAGGATGCTCACAGAAATGGTTGAGTATGGTTGCAAAATAGAGAAATGAGTGAAGGCTATGCAAAGTGAAATAAAGAAAAATGCACAGGGAAACTGGAACTCAAATCATTGGTTTGGAACAGAGGCAAGAAATAAACATTTAACCAGAACAGAATGAAGAAACAAGAATTTTAAAAAAAATGAAGAGAGGCTTAGACCTCAGGGACAACTTTAAGCATTCCAACATCTTAATCATAGGGGTATCAGAAGGAGAAGAGGAAGATCAAGAAATTGAAAATTTATCTGAAAAAATAACAAAGGAGAATTTCTCTAATCTGGCAAAGGTAATAGATTTCCAGGAAGTCCAGGAAGCCCAGAGGGCCCCCAGAAGTTGTACATAAGGAAGCACAAACTATGGCACATCATAATTACATTACCCAAGATTAAAGATAAAGAGAGAATCTTAACAACAGCAAGAGGAAAGGAGATAGTTATCTACATAGGAGTTCCCATAAGACTATCAGCTGATTTCTCAAAAGAAACTTTGCAGGTATGATGAGGCTTGAAAAAAGTATTCAAAGTCATAAAAGGCAAGGACCTACATCCAAGACTGCTCTATTCACCAAAGCTTTCATTTAGAATGGAAGGGCAGATAAAGTGCTTCCCACACAAGGTCAAATTAAAGGAGTTCATCATCATCAAGCCCTTATTATATTAAATGTTAAAGAGACTTATCCAAGAAAAAAAAGAAGATCAAAAATATAAACAGTAAAATGACAACAAATTCACAACCATCAACAACCAAACCTAAAAATAAATCAAAAAACAGTAAGAAACTAAGAAAATAACTAGAAACAAAACAGATTCACAGAAATGGAGATCACATGGAGCGTTATCAGCAAGGAGGGGCAAGGAGGGTTGGGGAATGGGGGAACAGGTACAGGGAATAGGAAGCATAAATGGCAGGTACAAAATAGACAGGGGGAGGTTAAGAATAGTATGGGAAACATAGAAGCCAAAGTACTTATATGTATGGCCCATGGGCATGAGCTAAGGGGTGGGGAGGGGAATGCAGGTGAGAGGGGGTTGCAGGGTTGAGGGAATAAAGGGGGAGAATGGGACAACTGTAATAGCATAATCAATAATTTCTTTTAAAAAGTGAGTGCTTTTCATTGTAATACAACCTTGTGTTTCTCAGTTCTTTCTTATATTCACTGTTTTTACTCCTCTATTTTATAGTGCCAGCCCCTCTCCTCCTTATTCTTCTGAATTTTTAACTCAGGAGGACTCAGTTTTCTTTTTCTATGCTGAAAAAGTAATTTCTTTAAGGGGGAAAAGGAAATGAGGAAAAAGTACTCCTTGGTGAAATTGGATCTCTTTCTATGAAACTTTGTCCTGTAAAAGAGAGAGAACTAGGAACCCAGCTCTATCAATCAGGGTAATCTTGCTGTTATAACAGATATTCCCCAATCCTTCCTGGCTCACCACAGTTGAAGTTCATTTCTTGTTTACAAAAGGTCAGGTGTGGATTTTACCATTCAAGTCGCCTTCCTTGTCTGAACAGTATCTCAGAAGTTCAGGCTCCTTCCAGCTTGAACACTGCTACTCTCACTATAGGCCTTCAAGTGTCCTCACACAAAGTATGGGGAGAGTATGGAGGAGGCACACCAGATACTTCTCCACCTAGACCTGGTATGATAGACCTCTTGAGGAGGGCAACAACATAAAGGAAGAAATGGAGGTTACAATAAATGAAATAAAGAAAAATCTATAGGCAACCAACAGTGAAGGGGAGGAATCCAGGATTCAAATCAATGATTTGGAACATAAGGCAGACATAAGTATTCAACCAGAACAGCATGAAGGAAAAAGAATTTTAAAAAGTGAGGATAGTGTAAGAAGGCTCTGGGACATCTCCAAATGTACCAGCATTCAAATCATAGGGATGCCAGAAGGAGAGGAGGAAAAGCAAGAAACTGAAAACTTATTTGAAAAAATAATGAATAAAACTTCCCTAATTTGATGAAGTAAATTGACATAAAAGTCCAGGAAGCACAGGCAGTCCCAAACAAGTTGAATCCAAAGAGGACCACACCAAGACACATCATAATTAAAATCTCAAGGGTTAAAGGTAAAGACAGAATCTTAAAAGCAGCAGAGAAAAGCAGACTTACCTAGAAAGGAGTTTCTGTAAGACTGTCAGGTGATTTCTCAAAAGAAACTTTGCAGGCAAGAAGGGACTGACAAGAAGTGTTCAAAGTCATGAAAAGCAAGGACCTACAAAATAGATTACCTCTATTCAGTAAAGCTATCACTTAGAATGGAAGCAGATTAAGTGCTTCCCAGACAAGGTAAAGCTAAAGGAGTTCATCGTCACCAAGCCATTATTACATGAAATGTTAAAGGGACTTATTTAAGAAAAAGAACATTGCAACTATGAACATTAAAATGGCAACAAATTCACAAGTATCAACAACCGAATCTAAAAAAATAAACTAAGCAAACAACCAGAACAGGAACAGAATCATACATATGGAGATCATTTGAAGGGTTATCAGCTGGAAGGGGAAGGGGGAGAATGGGTGGGGGAAGTACAGGGAATAAGAAGCATAATTGGTAGGTAAAAAATAGACAGGGGGGTATTAAGAATAGTACAGGAAATGGATAAGCCAAAGAAGTTAATGCATGACCCATGGATGTGAACAAAGGGGGGAAATCGGGACAACTGTAATAGCATAATCAACAAAATACATATTTTTTAAAAGAAACAAGTATTTTCATACCACACAGCCTCCAAATGCACACTAATGACTATTTCAATCACTCATGGCCATGTGGTAATAGTGAAATGGGCATCATTGTCTGGTGCATGTATTAAAACTTGCAGTATTGGTAAATAAGAGAAAATTTCTTTTTATAAAAAATCTCAGCCATTGAGTGAAGAAAATTATAGCACTTTCTTTTGCAACTGCTAATGAACTAATGGATTTTGGCATTGAACATCAATGGCTACTAACATCACAAGAAGAGACAATTAGACATATGTGCCTACTGATGGAAGAATTCAACTCTACCTATGAAGTGTTCCTGACCCTGCCCTCTCAAATCAAACCTATCTGTGATCAAGCCTTTAGATAGAAAAAAAAAATTTACAGGAAATACAAGGAACAAAGGGACACTTAAAATTACACCACAGGGAAAACATCAATGAAATTCAGATGGTGACAAACCCTGTATGAGCAAACAATCCAATTTCTTCAATGAATACATCACATGTAGAAAAGGAGAGAGAGTAAAGGGGAGCCTGTAGATTTAAAAATAAATAAAAAGACATCAACTACCATATGTGGATGTTATTTGGATCCTTACTTTTTAAATGTTTTTAAAAGGTTATGACATGTACAAGATAATTGGTAATTTGAACATTGCCTGGATATTTGATGATGCTAAGGAATTATTTTCTTTGTATAAAAAGGTATTGTCATATTAAAAATAATCCTATCCTTTACAGAGACCATACTGAAAGATATATAGATGAATATGTTCAGAAGTGTGTCTGAAAATGATACAGGAGGGGAAAAAATGGATGTTGGTGTGGGTGGGCATGGTGGTCGTTGATGGTTGTTGGGTGATGGATATACAAAAGTGTGGTTCATGATTCTATTCTGTCACTTTGACCTTTGTTCAAAATTCTCCATAATGAAAAGTAACATACAAAAACCAAACCACAAAAGAAACCTGCAAACCTTATAATATGGTGTTAGTGGCTTAGGAGAAAATCCTGTACACAATAGTGTTGTACATGGTTTAAGAAGAGCTTCATTACTCATGCTTTGGCACAAAAGCACTGGTAAAATGGAGTCAAAAGTGATTCAGAATTCAATTTCAAGTGTGAAGAAGAATTAAGAATATTTTAAACATTTTTTCCTGTATATTTTTTCTAATTCATGACAGTAATAGATTATAAAAAATATACTTAAATGAATCTAATTCATTTAACAGTGATAAAAATTTAATAGAGGGAAATTCTCTATCATTAGGATAAAAATTCTAACTCATAGAATGCATCATGTCTGAGTGGGAATTGATAGAGTTTTTTTCTAGTGGTACATAAAATAATAGTGTGTTATCAATAACTTTTTAGTTTTGATGAAATACAAAACTTCATCTACTGGTCCAATTAGCTTCAGTAATCTGTTTAAATGCCAGATGAGGAAAGAAACTGGTTTAATGGATTTAGTGACAAATGTTCTGTGCTATTCTTACTTGGCAATTTAATAGTTTTTAAGGGATTCTTTTGTTAGTTACTGATTTGAATATATATAATTCTCCTACCTAAAGTCTGGTCAAGATGGGAAGGCTGTGGGAGACTCTATGGTGTAACTTTGGTGGCAGCTTTTACATAGATGCTTATCATTTCTCTTGCTTAACCACTTAAAATAGGAGAAGAAAATATAAGAAAAGATGCTTGGTGTCAGCTAAGAACTCCCATTCTATAGTTGTAAGTTTTACAGTGTATGCATTATTTACAACAGAAATATTAAGGTACTGGCTGGCTAGTAGGAGACATACTGCTGTCAGAGCTTGTAAGGACTTTGGAGGTCATCTGATCTTTCATGGTCATTTTATTGGTGAGGGAAATAATACTTAGATTTCTCTTAAACAGAAAGATGAACCATAGCTAGAAATCGGGTCCCCTTGATTCTAAGAATCTGATCTGTGCTAAAGACCATGCTTTGAGGTTCCCTAGAATCAGAGCCTGAGATGGATATTCTCATGAAAGTGATTTGTTGGGGGATGAATTCTCAGCAGAAAGGAAGTGAGGGGAACAAGACAGGGCAGAGAAGAAAAGCCAAGCAAAGATGGGAACTGCTGGGGTACAGATTCACCACAAGGTTGGTTTGACCTTGAGCCAAGAGGGCTGGCCTTTTGAACCCTCTGTCAGTAGTTGTCTCTGGGCAACTGTGATTAGGCAGCCATGATGCTATTTAATTGTGGGATAAATTATGCCCCCTGACCCATTCACATGCTGAAGTTCTAACCCCAGTACCTTAGAACTTGACTATTTTCAGATAGGGTCTTTAAAGAGATAACTAAGTTAAAATGAGGTCATTAGGGTGGGCTGTTTGGGCTCTAATCCAATATGACTAGTATTGTTGTAAAAAGAGAAAATTTGGACACACACACACACACACACACACACACACACACAAAACCATGGAAGACAGCAGAAGACAATGATCTACCAGCCAAGGAGAGAGGCTGCAGAATGAGACCAATGCTACTGACCCAGACTTCTAACCTCTAGAACTCTGAGGAGATAAATGCCTATCGTTTAAGCCAACTACTTTGTGGTACTTGGTTATGTCAGCCCTAGAAAACGAATGTACCTTTAACCGAGGGCAGTTCTCTGGAGAAGGGAGCAGCTATGCATAGTGTTACCTAACCACACTCAGCAGCTTGGGGACAGATGTTCTCATTGGTAAAGGGATCTACTATCTCAAGTTATGGAGCAGTACCAAGGGATCTCTTAAGGGGGTGGTCTGTAAGCCTTTAGAAACTAGCATTTATTAAGCTTCTACTCTGGGTCATTCTCAGAGGATACAGAGAGAGGAGAGATGGGGATGGATTACTTGATGGCTGTGATCTTGCAGAGTAACGCTTCCAGCATTTTCCCAAAGCAAAAATGGAAGGAAGATGGGGTCTGATGTGAAGAAGAAGAGGGAAAGAAGGCTAATTAGGAAGTATCAGAACCTGCTGGGTAAAGAGGGGCTTTCAGAACAATCTGCTACCTCTCTTCAGATCACCAAATAAAGTATGATTCCTATTGATGACACAAGTTGGGCATTATGAGACAGACTGCCTTTCCTCATTACCACAATTCACTCTTTCCTCTAATGTTTTTACCATACTTTTTATTCTTGCCTGCTGGGTGAAACATTTTCAAGAAGGCAAATTAAATTATGGCTGAGGTTTATCAAGTTGATTTTTCCACCCACTCACTTTTTGTACTTAATAAAGCAAAGGGAAGGTTATTGATTACAAAACTTCTGCAGGACGCTTTATGAGCAGGGTAGTGAAACATAATTCTTCTTAATAGTCAGAAAGCTGGCTACTTCAAACCTGCCATATGATTTTTATCAGTGAAAAGGAACTCACTTTTTCAAGTACTAACTCTATTTTACTTCCCACCAGCTGTTTTAAATTGCTACTAAGCAAGAAAAATTCCTTCCATAGTCTGAATAGCATATTTTTGGACAAGATCGCATGAATCTTGCTGCAACAAGGAAGCTTTCATCACCCGATACAGCAAAGCCATCATAAAAGAGAAAACAATTATGCCGCTTGAGTGGGGAAGAATGCTCAATGACTACACTAAACGGTAGAGTCTTTCTAGGTGGGAATAAAACAGGCAGAATACTAAGACTTTCCCTATATTTATGGAAGTGGATCTATTTAATAAAGCAAGTATAACTTAACTGAGGGGCCCTTCACTTACAAGATCACTTCCAAGTTTCTGAACCTAATTTTGTTTTTATTAAGTTTTCTATTCCTTTCTTCTAAAATGGACTCCAAGTTTAGTCATCACCAGAGTCCCCAAACTGAACTGGGTATGACACATAGACCAGTGCCTATGGGGCACCACGGCGTGAAGGGAAAATATTCAGTAAATGTACCTGTTGCTTTGAATCCACAGACAACCTTCTCTCATCTGTGATTTCCCAGAGTGACTATTGTGTGAAGCCCTCTGTCAGCTGTTTGCTGGCACATGTTATAAACCCATTTAGGCAGTCATATGAAGATAGCAGTTCCTAAAATAATTTTATAAATACTTAGTCTATGTGTTGATCAATGTTCCCCAAATGAGGGTGATTTTGCTTTTCAGAGTGTATTTGGAAAAGTCTGGAGACATTTTTTTTTACTATGACTGAGGAAGTGCTTTCGGCATCTGGTAGGTAGAGAGGGGCCAGGGAGGCTGCTGAGAATCCTACAATGTGCAAGAGAGTTCTCTGAACCAAAGAATCATCTATTTCCAAAAGTCAGTGGGCCACACTTGAGAAATTCTGCTGTACACAGTAGAGGTGGTTAAAATTCTAGCATCGCAGTTCATAGATCTAAACTCAGGCTCTTTCACTTGCTAGATTTTGAAGCCTTGGTTTCCTCATCTGAAAACAGGGATAATATTAGTATCTGTCTCACAAGGTTGTTACCACAGTTATATGAAGTAACAGATATATGTTGTTTTTTATAATATATTTTATTGGTTATGCCATTACAATTGTCCCATTTTTCCCCTTCATTTCCCTCCACCCTGCACACCCCCTCCCACCCACATTCCCCTCTTTAGTTCATGTCCATGTATCATAAGTTCTTTAGCTTCTACATTTCCCACACTACTCTTGCCCTCTCCCTGTCTATTTTCCCCCTACCGTCTATGCTACTTATTCTCTGGAGCTTCTCCCACCTCCTCCTCACACTCCCCTGTTGCTAACCCTCCATGTGATCTCCATTTCTGTGGCTCTGCTCCTGTTCTAGCTGTCCACTTTGTTTTTGTTTTAGGTGTGGTTGTTAATAACTGTGAGTTTGCTATCCTTTCACTGTTCATATTTTTATCTTCTTTTTCTTAGATAAGTCCCTTTAACATTTCATATAATAAGGGCTTGGTGATGATGAACTCCTTGAAGTTGACCTTATTTGAGAAGCTCTTTATCTGCCCTTCCATTCAAAATGAGAGCTTTGCTGGACAGAGCAGTCTTGGATGTAGGTCCTCACCTTTCATGACTTGGAATACTTCTTTCCAGCCCCTTCTTGCCTGTAAGGTCTCTTTTGAGAAATCAGCTGACAGTCTGATGGGAACTCCTTTGTAGGTGACTGTCCCCTTATCTCTTGCTGCTTCTACAATTCTCTCCTTTATTTTTATCTTGGGTAATGTAATTATGATGTGCCTTGGTGTGTTCCTCCTTGGGTCCACCTTCTTTGAGACTCTCTGAGCTTCCTGTACTTCCTGGAAGTCGATTTTCTTTGCCTGAATAGGAAAGTTCTCCTTTGTTATTTGTTCCAATAAGTTTTCTACTTGTTGCTCTTCCTCTTCCCTTTCTGGTACCCCTATAATTCAGATATTGGAACATTTAAAGATGTCCTGGAGGTTCCTAAGCCTCTCTTCATTTTTTTGAATTCTTGTTTCTTCATTCTTTTCTGTTTGGTTGTTTCTTTCTTCCTTCTGGTCCACAGCATTGATTTGAGTTCCAGTTTTCTTCCCATCACTATTGGTTCCCTGTGCCTTTTCCTTC
>PVKM010050074.1:0-10797 GCA_004027735.1 Carollia perspicillata
TTTGCAGGACTACGCTCAACTGAACTCCACACTGGTCAGGGTGCATCTGAATTTTAAGCAGTATAAAACGTTAGTTCCTTCATGGTTTTGTACTATATCATTGGATATATATGCAAATTCCAGAGACTCAGTAGGTAAGATTCACAGCCATATAGCCAGCTGTTTGTGGACATTGGCCACAAGGATTTGAAATAATTATTGTATTTTGAGTGTTGGATGGGTCAGGCACTCTAAAAACATTTTTTAATTAAAAAAACTTTTTCAGCCCTGGCTGGTGTGGCTCAGTGGATTGATCGCTGTCCTGCTAACCAAAGGGTCATCTGTGCACATGCCTGGGTTGTGGGCCAGGTCCCCAGTTGGGGGCACTCGATAGGCAACCACACATTGATGTTTCTCTCCCTCTTTCTCCCTCTCCTCCCCTCTCTCTCAAAGTAAATAAGTAAAATATTAAAAATTTTTTTCAGGCACTCCTCTGAGAGTTTTAATAGCTCACTAATTAACCCTCACAACTCTGAGACAGGTAGTAAGTAGTATTCCATTTTACAGACGAGAATATTGGGGCTTGTTTGCCCAATGTCAAATAGCTAGTGAACAGAACTGTAAACTCAGGAATTGTAGCTTCATAGCATCTGCTCTTAGCCACTGTGCTTTACAGATTGTTCATGTTCTAGTAGCTGATTTTTATTGCTTTAAGAGCAAGCATCGTCTCGATCTTTTGTGTTCCAGGCTTTCTTGCCTGAGGTGAATGTTTCTAGCTACTTGCAAATTTTGAGCATAAAAATGACCTGGGGAGTAAAAAATGCAGATTCCCTGGGTTTGGTTCTCTTTTGAATCAAAATATGGAAAGGGTGCTAAGAAGCACCTCATTCAGATACAGGTGACTCAAAGACCACTCTGAAAAACACTGGTTTAGACCAGTGAAGGGGGGAGTCATATAAGGTGGTTTTGAAACTTCTTTTAGGAACTAAGACAAATTTTCAGGTTGTAGGATTCATTTTTTTGTTTTGTTGTCTACTATTTGGTGTCTCAGGTATAGATCTAGTAAAGAAATAAGGTATTGTTCTTCCATTTGCGCTTTCTGTACCATGCTAGGTGTACCTGTTAGAGGGAGAAACAGCATGTTAGACTGCTGAACTCTCCAAAAATATACATACAATTGACCCTGGAACAACACGAGTCTCAATTGCATGGGTGCACTTATATGAGGGTTTTTTTTTTCAATAGACATGTATTGTTTTCCATTTGTAGATGCAGAGTGCCGACTGTATGCGTTGGTCTGTGCCATTTTATATATAGAGGACTTGAGCATCCTTACATCTTGGTATCTTGGGGGGGTCCTTGACTTCCTTTTAGGTACTATGAGACAACTAACATTTTTGGGAGTCAGGTTACATAGATTTAAATTTTTTTTGTTAAATATTTTATTTCTTTTTAAGAGAGGGGAAGGAGGGGAGAAAGGAAGAGTAACGTTGATGTACGAGAGAAACATCAGAAACATCGATCAGGCCTCTTGTGCGTCCCCAAGTGGGGACCTGGCCCGCAACCCAGGCATGTGCCCTGACTGGGAATCAACCAGTGACCCTTTGGTTTGTAGGTTGGCACTCAATCCACTGAGCCACACCAGCCAGGGTGCATCTTTCAATTTTTAAAATTTTAATGAGGTATAATTACATACAGTAAAATGTATAATTTTGACAAATGCATACACTCATGTATTCAGAGGACTTTTTTTTTAATCCCCATCTGAGGACATTTCTTCATTCCTTCTAGAGAGAGAGGAAGGTGTGGGGGACAGGGAGAGAAACAAACATGGAACATCCGTGGCCGCCTTTTCATACACTCTCTGACTGGGTTGTGGGGGGAATAGAACCAGCAACCTGGGTATGTGGCCTGACTGGCCCTGACTGGGAATCAAACCTCTGACCTTTTGGTCTGTGCAACAGTGTTTCAAGCCAACTGAACAGTGTTGCTCCAGCCAGCTGGGCGACACCTGCCAGGGCCAGAGAATATTTTAATCAAGGGCCCCAGATACGAAGAAGATGTGGGAACCCTGGGATCAGAGTGTTCTGTAGCAGTGGGTGAGCTGGCTCTTTCAGGGTGACTCCTAAGCATGTTGTAGCTTCATTAGTGTAGAAAATACAACTTTTGCTTGTAGCTTGACAATTTTAAAGTAGAAAATGGATTGCTTTTCTTTGACTTTGGGAGAGTATCAGTATCCTCAGAATGGAACTGGTGTTGGGTCTCCGGGAGACTGCCTTTTATCAGGTGCAGTGTTTCATCTTTAGGGAATTAGGAAGGACTGTCATGGAAGCTAGATATCTGTTGCTTTGTAGCCCAGTTTTGAGAAACAGAATGGGAGAGGATGCCTTGGACCTATATTATTAACTTTAAATGAAATTGAAGAAAACATGACCCCTCTTTGGGATATAAAACAAATATAAAACACTAAGTAGGGCCTAAAAATAGTCCCATTGTGCAAGTGTATAAAATGGTACAGTTTGTTATTTTAGGGACTTTATGTATGAGTTATGCATTTAGGTAATATGATTGTTCAGTGTTGGCATCCCTGCCCTCTGTTTATCTGGGGGAATGGTAAGCAAGAAGAGATGTATGTTGTTAAAAACATTTCCTTAGCCCTGGCTGGGTGGCTCAGTTCGTTGGAGCATCATCCTGTAACCAGAAGGTTGTGGGTTTGATTCCTGGTCACGCACATACCCAGGTTGTGGGTTCCATCCCCTGATGGGGTGCTTGTAGCAGGCAACTGATCAATGTTTCTTTCTCACATTGATATTTCTCCTGTCTATCTCTCTAAAAATCAGTAAACATATCCTTGGGTGAGAATTAAAAAAATAAATATCAAAATATTTGCTTAAACACATTTAAAAAAAGATTTTATTTATTTTTTTTAGCAGAGGGGGAGGGAGAAAGAGAGGGAGAGAAGCATTGATCACTTGCCTCTTGTTCAGGCCTGACTGGGACTGAACCTGCAACCTGAACTTGTGCCCTGACCAGGAATTGAACCAGCGACCTTTTGCTTTGGGGGAAAATGCTCAACCAACTAAGCCACACAGGTCAGGGCTTTGCTTAAACACATTTTGAAAGGAAAGGCTATGGGAGAGGACTTTATCAGAAAGTGGTAAGAATGGCTGTTTCAACTGGTCATTTAAAAGGTTGGTGATGTTCCTCTGGCTAAATTTAAATAATGAGCATTTTTCAGGTTCATAACGTGGGGACTCTTTATCTTTAGACACTTTTTCTTTCTCAGTTTATGTCAGTGAGAATGACTAGGATGTGAAAATCCCCCTTTTAAAATAATGTTTTAAATTTTGCTGTCTGAAAGGGAAAGCCATCTAGCAGTTTTTAGTAGTCTCTGTTGGGTTTCGTGTGTTTATTTTTCCTGAATGTAAAGTTTATTGTTGAGCCTGCTGATTTTATAACAGTCTTTTGTAAGCATCTAGTCCCTGAGTTAAAAACTATTTTGTGAATAGAAATAATTGTAGGTAAGATATATCTTTTTTTAAATTTATTGGTTTGAGAGAGAGATGAAAGGGAGACAGAGAGGGAGAGAGAAGTTTGTTCTACTCATTTATGTGTTCATTGGGTGATTCTTTTATGTGCTCTGACTAGGAATTGAACCGTCAACACTTTGGTTCACAGGCCAGCACTGAATCCACTGAGCAACATGAGCCAGGGCTCTAATTTCATTTACATCTTTTATCTTTAATAACTTCATTCTGTTTATTTTTGGGTCTGTTTTATTATTTTTGTATCATTTCAAATTGTATGTATGTGATACTCCTTTTTATTCACACTTTCTTCTTTTAAAATACATTTGATAAGCATTTAAGGCTAGAGTTTCCCTTTGAGTATCACCTTGGTTGTGTCTTACTGTTTTTGACATGTAGTGATATCCTTGTCATTCATTTTAAAATAAATTATTTTGATTTTCTTTTTAATCTCAGAGTTAATAACAGTGGATTTAAAAATTCCCAGGTGGGCCCTGGCTGATGTGGCTAGGTGGATTGAGTGCTGGCCTGAGAACCAAAGGGTCCCTGGTTTGATTCCCCGTCAGGGCACATGCCCAGGTTGTGGGCCAGGTGCCAGGTAGAGGGTGTGTGAGAGGCAACTACACATTGATGTTTCCTTGCCTCTCTTTCCTCTCTTTCTCCCTCCTTTCCCCCTCTTTAAAAATAAATAAAAATCTTTAAAAAAAATTTTCAGGTGGATTCATTTTTTGTGTCTGTTGGACTAATTTCTTTTTCTTTTTTTAAAAAGATTTTATTATTTTAGAGAGGGGAAGGAAGAGGGAAAGAAGGATTGATATCTAATTTTGAGGTACTGTGGAAAGTAAATGTGGTTTGTTTTTGTTCTTTGGAATTTGAGGTTCTTAAAGCTAATACAGTTAATTTTTGTGAAGGGTTTATGGATATTCGAAAGGAAAGTGTATTTTTAAAAAAATATTTTATTTATTTTTAGAGGGGAAGGGAGGGAGAAGAAGAGGGAGAGAAACATCAATTGGCTGCCTGTCACATGCCCCCAGTCGTGGTCTATAACCCAGGTATGTGCCCTGACCAAGAACTGAAATGGGAACTTTTTGGTTTGTAGGACAAGGCTCTCAACCCACTGGTCAACACCAGTCAGGGCAAAAGGAAAGTGTATTTGGTTTTTTGATAGAACTATATTTATTTTTAATAGATCACCTTATTAGCTGTGGTAGTCATGTCCTCTGTACATCTTTATTTTGTGTGTATGTGGGCAAATTTCTGAGACATGTATCATTCTCACACTGGTTTGTAGATTAGTCAGTTCTCCTTGTGTTTAATATTTTTTGAAGCATGTGTTAGGATCATTTCAATTATACTATTATATACAATGACATAATTTCTTTTTGTCTCTTCACCCTTTTTTAATATTTTATTTTTAATTTTTCATTTAGAGAGAGGGGGAGGGAGGGAGAAAGAGGGCAAGAAACATAGATGTGAGAGGGAAACTGGCTACCTTGCGCATATACCTACCTCAGGGCACTGAACCTGTAGCGTAGGCATGTGCCCTGGCTGGGAATCGAACCAGCGACCGTTCAGTGTGCTGGATGATGCCCAGCCAGCTGAGCCCACTGTTGGGGGTGGACTTTTTGTCCTCCTCTAATGCTTTGTGTTTGAATTTTGGTTAGTTTCTTTGTATTGTATTGGTTTGCTCTTAACAGTTGCTTGACACAGTGGAGTAGCATTGTCCAAGCATTTATTTTGCACACACAAATTTAACTATATAAATATAGCTGATAAGTTACTTAAATGGTGCCGGTGATTTTTACCCACTGATTTGGTCATTGAATATGTACATAATTCGGAGTAAACATAGGTATGAGAGTTGTGAATCTTATTTTCTTGGTAGGCCACTGCTTGGAGGGGTGAGGCACCTTTCATCCTGCGAGTGTAATGCCTGTTAGATGCAGTGCTGGTCTGGAAACATGGGTTTCACTTGGGAAATACCAGGGTTCCTACCTGAAGTCAACTGCTCTATCAGTCTTCAGTGAAGTCCTTAAGATTTTGATATGAGTACTTTTGACTAGAAGCCGATTTTATTTTGAAAAGCATCCAACTCTTCCTTATTACAGGACCCCATTGCAGCTGTTTTACCATTTATTTATCTTCACTCTACTTGTATAATCTCGTTTTAGATGTTACTTTTAAAGTAAGCATATAGTTGAATTTCCTCTTCAGTCCGGAAGAGACGTTTGATCTATTTGTGATTACCGACACATTCAGTTATAATGTTTAAGTTTGTATTTATCATATTTTTATTTATTTGTTTTAAAAAGATTTTATTTATTTATTTTTTTAGAGAGGAAGGGAGGGAGAAAGAGAGGGAGAGAAACATCAATGTGTGGTTGCCTCTTGTGTGTCCCCCACTGGGGACCTGGCCCACAACCCAGGCCTGTGCCCTGACGGAGAATTGAACAGGCGACCCCCTGGTTTGCAGGCCAGCACTCAATCCCCTGAGCCACACCAGCCAGGGCGTATTACTTTGTTTTTGAACTGATTTTTTCCCTATTTATTTGAAGGTCATATGTTCATTTCTTTTCTTTTGGGTAGTTCAGTGCCTACAGACTATCACTTCCTTATTCAGAATTACTGAGCGTCCTTATCTTCCATTCTGCAAAAGGACAGAACTCCTGTTTACTTTCGCTTCCCTCTCTTTCTCTTCCCTCTTCTGCTTCCCGTGTTGAAATTATGTAAGTATTTTAGTTTCAGATTGCTTCTTTTTTTTAAGACTTTATTTATTTATTTTTAGAGAGAGGGAAAGGGAGAGAGAAAGAGAGGGAGAGAAAAATTGATCAGTTGCCTCTGTGCCCCTAACTGGGGACCTGGCCCACAACCCAGGCATGTGCTCTGACTAGGAATCGAACCAGCTACCTTTGGGCTCACAGACCTGCACTCAGTCCACTGAGCCACACGAGCCAGGGCAGATTACTTATTTTTCTAAAAGTTAGCATGTATTGCTTCTTTTGCTTACTATTGTTCCTTATGGCTCAATTCTTAAATGCTTTTAAAAATATATTGGAGTGCATTTTACTAATTACTTCAGAGAAGCTCTTTGGGTAGTAAACGTTGAGCTCCTTTATGTGTGAAAATGTCTTTTGTATTGCCACTTGAAAGCTGACTTATCTGGATATGAATTTCAAAGTCTTTTTCCTTATCATTTTGAAGTTATTGCACCATTGTCTTCTGCCATCTGTGTTGTTGATGAAGTCTTAATTTTATGTGAGTTTTGTGTGACTTGTTTATCTTTGTGTGACTTGTTTATCTTTGTAGGAATTCACTTTTTCCTTTGGAAGTTTTTAGGGTTTCCTGACATTTCAATACGGTATGTCCAAGTCTTCCTTTTCTCTGCTAATTGATTCTGTTTAACACTTAGTGGATCTTTCAACCTGATGATTAATGTCCTTCTGTGTCCCCTGTTTCCCCCAGGAAGATTCTGGCACTCATGTAAGATGGATGTTGGACTGGGGTTCTGCATTCTGTATGTCTGCCTTTCCTTCATACTCAAGAGACATTTTGGGATAATTTCTTAGTTTTCTATTTTTTTTTCTGTGCCTATTTTCCTGTTGAATGTACTCGTTAAGCTTTATTTTGGAAATCAGTTTTTCTCCTTTTTTGTAAATGTGTCTTTATTGCGGTATAATCTACATACAATAAACTGCTTTCGCTACAAGTATACAGTGCCATGCATTTCGACAGGTACGTGAAAATGTGGTGCTTCCCCCACCCCCACCCCAACAGTCATGATTTGGGTTACCTGGAAAGTTTTCTCTTGCCCCCTGGTGGTCCTTCCTCCTCTCCTCCAGCCTGTGATCTGCTTTCTCTCAGATGCAGGAATAATTAGTTTGTATTTTCTAGTTTCATAGAAATGGAATCATACAGCATGTAGCCTTCTGTGCAAGTCTGTTTTTGGATTCATGTATGTTAAGTGTATAGTAGTTTGCCCTCTTTATTTGGTTTTGAACTTTGCCCCCACAAATGTGGATACAGCTCACAGATGTTAATTTCTCATTTTTTAAATGGTAGCTTTTATTCATTTTTTATGGATGAAATCTAATTTTACCTCTGAGATACTAGTGATTGTTAAGTCTTCTCTTTGGCCTTGCAACTCTTCATATGTTCAGCTTCTTGTTTTTGTGGTGTTGATTTCTCTTTTGGTGATTCTGATTTGTGAAACGATCATCCCTGGTTTGAGGATTGCTGTTTCCCTGTCTGTGGATGCAGTGTCTGCTTACTGGTCTGTCAGTTTGGATTATAGGCGAGAGGTGGGATCTATGGCCAGAGCTGGACACATTTCTTCTGGTTAATAACTGCTGCTTGGGTGCCATGCTGACTTGGGCTCAAGTGCCTGTGCTCTTTGAAATCTTTGCCTCTGTTGGCTGGAGGAAGGGAGGTGGGGCGTGGGTCTCGGTAGAGGAAAGTGACTGGCCTGTCTGTGACTGCACCAGAGCTCCCGTTTCCCCATGGCAGTCACACCATCTGTAGCTTGGATGGAACACCCCATTCTCCACCCACCCTCATAGCTACTCCCCAATTATTATAGCATTCCTCTTTTGAAGTTTTTGGACAGTTACTGCCTCTGTCAGCCTAGTTCCACTGATAGTATCACTTCTTGTTTCCAGAATTATTTTAGAAAATAGTATATCAATAAATGTATTATCTTTAGTCATTTCTGGGATTTAAAGTGAGAAGGGAAGACATGTATAGCTATGCAGTCCATCTTGATCCAACCTCCTGAAGGCATTCCGTTGGGAAGGATCTTTTTGGTTACAGATAATAACTTTGAAACATCTGTTCCATTGAAACCTCTTTTTTAGGACACTGGGTTTTGAGAGAAATTGAACACTTATGTTACTCATGTAACATAATATAATATTATGTTACATGGGGTGGGGAGTTTTCCTTTACCCCTAGTTTGAGTACTAAAGCAGAGTTCTGAGAGCTTCCAAGATTTCTTCTGTAAGCCAAGGGGAAGGGTGAAGGTTTTCATTTTCTTTTTTTCCCCCAGAAGGTTCATAGGTAGTCATTTTGTTGTTTTTAAATATTTCATAGTGTAGTTTTGGGCATGTCTGTTGTATGAGTGTTGGGTTGGCTCACTATTCTGAAATTTTTCTTCTTGGTCTTTGAAATTTTTTAAAAAAATCTGCTTCCAGATCAGGCAGTTACATTTCTTTTCCCCTAGGCCTGTTTGTTTGTACAGTCCTAGGGAAACTTTAGGGTATGGAGTAAGTTTCTGGTCTAGTAAGTGTAAATTTGGTTTTCATGAAAAAGCTGTTTTGACTTTTTTTCTCTCCCCCCATTTAGTTTTTCCATGGTTTGGCTTGGATATTGGTGGAACCCTAGTCAAGCTGGTTTATTTTGAACCCAAAGACATCACTGCTGAAGAAGAAGAGGAAGAAGTGGAAAGCCTTAAAAGCATTCGGAAGTACCTGACCTCCAATGTGGCTTACGGGTCCACGGGTATTCGGGATGTGCACCTGGAACTGAAGGACCTGACTCTGTGTGGACGCAAAGGCAATCTGCACTTTATACGCTTTCCCACTCATGACATGCCTGCTTTTATTCAGATGGGCAGAGATAAAAACTTCTCAAGTCTCCACACTGTCTTTTGTGCCACTGGAGGTGGAGCGTACAAATTTGAGCAGGATTTTCTCACAGTATGCATTTTTTTAGCTTATATACAATTTATGATAATCTGTTAAAAATAATAACCAGTAGCAAGTGGTGGAATCATTCCATCTCTTATGGAACTTAAATATTCTTGAGTCAAATTAATATTAATATAAATTAGTGATAGGAGTTAGCCATCTAGAGATTGGGGTGTAGTTTACTTTTTGCCCAGTTCAGATGGATTGACGAGAATCAGAACCACTAAAACGAGAGCATTTTGTTCTTTTAGTATGAAAAATTAGCGAAGCTGTGATAAGCAGAGTAAACGGCTGTGAGGAACAACATCATTAAATCTGGAACAATGAGATTGAAAAGCAATAAAATTAATGTCATTTCATGCCATAATATTGTGCCAGTCTCCTCTACCTCATAGTGATTCTTGTCCCCTTCAGTTGTTTATTGGCAAGTGTACTTAAAAAAAAAAAAACAAGATAAAAATAAGACCAAAAAAAAAAAACCCTAAGGAATTTCAGGTCTCTAAACTAGTTAGCGATGATTGACAGCAGAATCACCTCTCCCCTAATGCCTTCTGGTGTGTTCTGTGCAGCATGCTCGTTAACAGGAGTCTCTGCGTCGTGTCTGGGAGTGGGCACTGTGTGCAGGACCTTGAGGCTGGGACCTGAGGGTGGATATGGGGGTAGGTGGGAAAATTGGTAAGTGTATTGGCCAAGACTCTGACCTTCAGATTTAAAATACCTTCAGTGGCCATGTTTTTAATGCCACCAATGAGAATACTAACCCAGAGATTCTGCCTTTGTGTCATTGTACATGTCTTTCCTTCACCCTGTGTCACTGTATGATTTATGGCCTCGTTCTCTTTGTCCTTTATCTCATGTCTTTCTCTCATAGCTGACCATAATCATAATATAGAATAGGATTTTGAAAATTAATTTTTTAAATGTGGTTTTATAATCTTTGTATTTTCCTTGGTAGTTGGTTTTCAGTGGTTTCTTTCACCTGTGAGTAGGGGAAGGAGAGAAAGTTCTCTTCGTGGACTCTGGACCATGACTGATAGTTAAAGGAGAAAACCTCTATTTTCAGGACCCTGCAGAGATGCGCTTTGGAACATATTTGAAAACTGTTCAGGCTGTTACCAGAGGTTGAGAGTTGTGGTAAATTCAAGGAGGGTTCAAAGTGGATTTTAGATCTTAGGGATGGCTTTTTGGGCTGTCAGGGCTTCTCATTTGTATACACTAGTACCATCTTTGAAAACTGAAAATGAAATGCCTATCAAATCCTGTTTGTGCATTAGGAGGGACTAATATTTAATAAACCATAGTGAAATAGCTTTTTTTAAATTCTGTTTTAAATTATTTTTTAATTTTTCAATTATAGTTGACATAACTTACTGTATTAGTTTCAGGTGTATACCCCAGTGATTAGATATTACATAACTAACTTAGTGATCATCCTGACAAATCTTGTACCTGTCTGGCACCGTACACAGTCATGAGAATATTCTTGGCTATATTCTCTAAACTGTACTTCACATACCTATGGCTATTCTATAACAGCCAATTTGTGCTTCATTTCTTCACCTTTTTTACTCACCCCCCAAGCCCCTTCCTATCTTGCAACCATCAAAATG
>PVKM010050075.1:0-10795 GCA_004027735.1 Carollia perspicillata
TAGATGGCTCTGGGAAAAGTCCCAGAGTGATGTTGTATCACAGGGCTGTGGTGGGGTGCTGTTCCCCACTCCCTCCAGAGGTTCTCAGCCTTGGCCAGGCCCACTCCCTGCTGTGCTATTTCTGAAGCCAGCACCTCCCCAGCCATCTCTCTTTGCCCCCAGAGCTTGTGGTTCCTGAGCCATTCTGCAGCCACCCCTAATCTGTGTGGCCAGAAGTGCCAGTTTGGGCAGCAGTTATTCCACTAACAGAGCCCAGGCTGCCTGCTCCTGAATGCCCTGCAGGAAGGCAGGCTCTTGCCAACACATGCACGTGCTCCACACTCTTGTCTGTATATGCACTCACTTACACATGCTGTCACTCACTCTCCACTGGATTTTAGAGTTGATTGCTCTGTGGTTTAGCTGTAAAAGCAGTCCAAGTCTGGGAGCAATGGGATAGAGCTTCCAGATATTCTCCATCCATCTCGGACCTCTTTTACTGTATAGCTTTCTTTACCAAGGGAATGACTATTCCACACAAGATGTTGTTGCACTATGCCCTGGGAGCTGGAACATCCCTACTTGCCCATTCACTTGCCCTTGACAAATGACATTTGTGGCAGGAGGGATCCTTCCCCTCTTCCCTTGGGTTCACCCTGTAGCTTCTACTCCTTGACCAAATCAGTACTGTCCATGGGAAGTCAGGTCTGTCTCTCTTGGAGCTAGGGAAAGGATTACTGGGATGCTGGGTATGGACATGCAGGCTGTTGGTGCTGCCTCTTGCCAGTGCCACACCCCCTTCCAGGACACCACCATTGTCTCAGCTGAGCTTTCCTTGAGTCCTAAAGAGTTGGGTTGAGAAACTAGCTCATCTGAATGAACCTTGAATAGGTTGCCATGTTTGGGTTATGCAGGTTCACAAATGGCTTGTCATTGTTCACTCTTGACTCATTGAGAGATCTGGAAATTAAAATATTTGAAATTGGCTCTGTTGTTTTGTGAAGGGAGGCTGTTGAAGATGTTACTACGTCAACTCAGGTGTCATTCATTCATTCATTTACTCAACAAATGTTCATTAAGTGCTGACTCTACCTCCTGCTTTAAGCACTGTGGTTACAGAATAGAGAAAAACTTATCTATTCTCTGCTTTAATAGAGGCTGCTTTCCAGGGGGTAAAGATTGACAATAAATGTAGGGACTGCTAATTGCAGTGAAGGAAAATAGAGCAGGGCGGCTGAAGAGAATGGCAACAGAGGTGCCAGACTGTTTAGGTGGAGGTGGTCAGATGCCCTCTCCAGCAGGAGGCATTGGAGTAGAGAAACAAGGAAGGACACGTGCCTTCTTACTCTCCAGGAAAGAGTGGTCAGGCATAGAGGACTGCTAGGCCAAGGCACTGAGGCAGGCAGGTGTGGGTGTTCCTAGGGTAGGAACAGCCAGTGGGTCTGGACTAAAGTGGAGAGAGGACAGCTGCCAGGAAATGCACCCTCACTGTTACTCCCAAGAAGATCTGTGCTATCCTACAGTAACTTGTGACCAGCAGGACTCTGTCACTGCTCTTTTCCTCTTTGATCAGGGCACTTAGGAGCTTGAAGAGATAAGCATGTCCCAATTCTTATACCTGCACATACCTAGTGGGGTAAACTTCTGTAAAACATGTACACATACACACACATTTATGTGCACATAACCCTGCCTCTGGCTTCTTCCTTCCTATTTGATTCTCACTTATTTATTCTTAAATGTGATTTGTTTATCCTTTCTACAACTTGATAGCCTGTGGATTTTTTAAAGCCAAATTATTTTTGAAACGAAGTGGATTATGTTTTAACTTTGAAAATTAACTGTGTCTTTGCTTAGAAGCATCCTATTCCAGTACCTCAGTCTGGGCTGGGCACAGTACCTGTTACACAGAAGTTTCTTAAAGAATGTATAGGGAACTGCGTGGACCTGCCTGTCCTTTGGCTGGGGTGGAACTCACCAGCCTCGGACCCTGCATTCATCACATATCCTCACAAGATGCCTTTGTTGCTAACAGAAGGCACAACTTCTCAGGTACATATGTACACTGTGATGTCATAGGATAAAAGTATCAACTATTTGCCCTGGGGTCTGTTTAATTATTTTTAAAAATTAATTTTGATTATTACAGCTGATTACACCTCAGTGAGCAATGTAATTGATATTTTCTAATGTATCCCAAGGAACATTTTGTACAACACACTTTTTGTTGTTGAAGGTTAAAGACTCTGTTATTGGTTTTCCCCTAAATATGCCCACATCATTAGTCTCTCCAGTGAGAAGGTTGCCATCTGGAAAGAGCAGCATGGAGACATTATTCAGGCACAAGTGCATGAAATTGGTGTTTCTGCATCTTCTGTCTCTCTTCTGGAAAGGAGAGGCTTATAATTAAAGGAGTTGGTTTTGGAGGAAACATTATTCATTTGGTGTTATTCCTTATCATGTCAGCCTCTGACAGCTCTGCAGCACTGATAAATTGTTCCTTGGAGCCAAACACACAGTGTACAAGTCCTAATTCCTTTTACCTACCTTCATCTTTAGTAGAAAATGTTTTCTTCTTGGCAGGTGAGCCTTTGAGGCAAGACTGATATGATAGATGCTATTTCTTCTTTTTCTTCCTCTGACACCCTTAGAGTCTCTTCTGGGATCTAGTTGTAAAGTAATGGTTTCTACCAGGGCAAAGGCCTGTGGCGTCAGCCTGTTGGACAGAAGCTGGGATCTTGAGCTCCCTTAGAGCCACCAAAGGCCAACTCAGGGTGTTCTGGAAGCTGCTTCATCATTCCAGCCCGATATGGTCAGCCATTTCTCTTTACAGCAGTGGTCATGACTTTGCTTACCTGCTCAGTGTAAGACTTTTTTGTTTAAAAACAAGTTGAATAAACATCAACACCCATCGTCAGTTTCTTAGTTTTTTATTTTATTTTTTGTTTCTTAGTTTTGACAGGCACACCATGGTGAGGGTGTCAGCCAAATGATGTTAACACATGAGAAACCCGGTAAGGGCTTGATAAGAACTCTGTACTATCCTTAGAACTTTTCTGTAAATCCAAATTATTCCAAAATATATAGTTTAACTGTCATCATATGTTTTTTTTTAAGTATTAGCAAGTAGAAATGGATACACTGGATGTGGGAGCTGGGGACTGGGAGGGACAGGGCTAGCAGATAAGTGGCCGCTGGGCCTGGACAGAGCAGAAGGGTGACTGGGGGTGTGGCAGGTGGCAGGATGAGCATGGGGTCAGGTTGGGGCATGTTGTGGCCCATATGTGGGGGCTGAGCGAGGAAGCAGAATGTTTCTGTATGTACAGGTTAGACTGGAGGTTAGGGACCCGGAGGTTGGAGCCAGTCTGGGAACTATAACATCATCATTCAGGTGGAATGTGATGGGGGCCACAGCAGCAGTGGTCATAGCTGCAGGAATTGAAGAACACACCGCAGAATTCTGTTTAACCAAGGCTGAGATGAGAAAAAAAGGGGCCCACAAAAGACAAAGGAACAAAACTGTGAGAAATGGGGGTGTCCAGGCATGAGAGGTGGTTCTGCTGGCTCTGCAGAGAACAAAGAGGAACAAGCCAAAGGAGAAAGGTTGAGAGTATAGTTGGAGCCCCTCTGGGTGGGTGTAGCTGCCTGACCTGTGTCTTGTTTGGCAAAGTGTCAGTTGGGTTTCACCCCATTTTCCTCCTGGGATCAATTATACATTATCTCATACGGGGGCCAAGTGGGCCCCACCAGAGCAAAAATTAGGGGCTTATAGAAGAGCAAACCCCATGGAGCAGGGCTAGGCTGTGTTTTTCATGTTTCATGGCTTTTGGAGATAGTTGAGTAAGATTTCAGTTGCTGTTTTCAAAGTGTAAATGGCCTGCGTAGGGAAGCAAGGGCTGTACGAGAAGTAACAGAAGTGGATGGAAAGATGCCAAAAGCCAGAGAGTGGCACACTGAAATCTGTCTGCCCTGGCAAGGATACAAAAGCACTGGGCATTTGCTCCAAGGCCCCCTGAGGTCCTCTAAAGGCTGCCTGTGGGCAAGCTCCCTTCCCATCCAGATTCCTGTAAGGCCAACAGTGCCCATACATGCAGGCCTTGAAGATCTCTGAGACTGGACACCTGTGTGGGGAGGTGACAATGGAACTGCTATGGGCTGCTTTTCTGAATGTGTGCACAAGCCCACTGTGTCCCACTCCCAGCTGGTGTGCTGCTGCTTCCCTGGCAGAGATGCTGCCTGAGACTAGCTGGGTGATAGCTATATGAAGAGCAGTTCTGGCTTGGGTCCCTGGCAGGGACAGGACATTTTGACCATCCATTCTGAGTGCTTTACCCATTATCCCTTTTAAAAATCATTGTTTAAAATTCAAACATATACAGAAGTAGGAAAATAATAAAATGAATTCCCATGTATCTATCCATCATTTCCACAATATCAACTCATTACCAGTCTTATCTCATCTCCATCACTACCCACTTCCCCCTCTGCACAAAATAATTTTGAAGCAATATCCCAGAAATTATATCATTTCATGCATAAATGTTTCTGTATCCTTATTTTTTCTTTAAAGAAATCATGGAATCCAAATAAAAATTGCAGAAAAGAAAGCAAGTGGGTAGAATTGGAAGGCTTTAGCAGTCAGAGTGGGAGTGATTCAGCAATTTCTGGTCTTACTTTTCAGTGTGTTTGTATTTGTCTTTTGCTGCTGAATGATGATGGTCTTGCTGAGGCTGAATGCATGGGGGGCCTCATGGAAGCTTATACCCTTGTTTTGGGAAGGAGGGTGAGGTCTGACAGGGAACACATGTGCTTGTGAGTTCGGTGTTCAGTGGGTGAACAGCACTGGAGGAGGAAGCCTCAGAGTGTGTGTGGCTGGGAAAAAAGCTCACAACTCAGGAGAGTCTGGTCTGAGAAGAGACTGGAAAAATAGAAAGGAAACGGCTGTGAAATGAATGGGAGGGAGATAAGCCAAAGAGCTCACGTAACAGCTGAGGAAGCAAGAATACATTTGTGAAAATGAAAGTCAGAATTCCCAGGGAAGTTCCGTAAAAACAGGCAAAGTCTAACTTCCTTAAGAGGTTGTAGAAATTTAAAAAATCTGAAATTCAGAAGGTTGTCATATAGAATACTTTTACTTAAACCTGTAGTAAATTCAGAATGGTGTTTGTGGGCAAGAGAGAGTTTTGCAGGAGGTGAATATGCCTGTAAGAGAGGTGTTTCAAAGCAAGTGGCTAAAGTTGGGGGGGAATTAAGACACATGAGGATTTCTGAAATTGAAGTGGACCGAGAGAGGTGAAATCTTGATGATCCGTTCTCATTGCCGTGGAAGAAGGGCAATGAGGGCAACCTGTGTCAGCAAATCACGTAAGAAGTGGGCTCGAGAGACGACACCATCAAAAACTGTAGGAAAGAGGAGTGATTCAGAAAACCTGAAATCACAAACTTTATGAAAAATCACAATTTGGTGGTGGAGAAGTATTGTGAACAAGTAATTAAACACTAGCAATTAATTAGCTGTTGGATGAATAAAACCACTCACAAACAAATGAAAGTGTGGTTTTAACAAAAGACTTTGAAAACTGTAAACCACCCTGCTGATGTGATCATGGTTTCCTTAATTGTAGTGGACAAGACTGCAAATGACTTATTTACTCTTAATGCTTTTCCTGAGATAACGGACCCTAAAACTTATGCCACTCTGCTCATGCTGGCCTAAGACCTTTCCGGGGTATGTCTGGATTAGAGTCATTTCCAGAAAGAACTTTCATTATGCTTTGGTTGTGGTGGAATTGGGGGGGTAAGAAAGAGAACAATTATTATTAAGTCCAATAGTATCATTTCTTAAAACTCTGAAGTTTCCTTTTTCACTTTAACTGCAGCATGAGTCTTAGCCCTTGGTCTTGCAGGCAGCTGTGCTCCAACACTGCACCCAGGACTGACCTTCTCACAGCAGCATGGTGTCCTGGGGCACTTGGGGCCGTGCAGACAGCCAGGCAGCAGAGAGGGGTACTTTGGCCCTCAAGGCTTTCTTCTGGTAGTTTGGGCACTAAACTAGGGCACTCTCTCTCTTTTCATCTCTTCCCTTGATCACACACACACACACATACACACACACCATCACCACCACCACCATTCTGCAAACAATTGATGTTAGAATCTGTCCATCACATCAGTGAGAAGTGAATGGGAAGGAATTCCTTTGAACAAGGAACTACACACCATGACTGAAAACAGTCAATAGGTCCTGACAGCAGAGGATTTGAAAAAGCAGCATCACCAACATAGTGTTAACATTCAGAATAACGGGGAAGCACAATTATGGGCTGATGGACCCAGTGGCTTTTATTTTCTTATTTTAAGGAAGTATAAATATTACTAGTCTATCACAAGTGCCTGTTACAGGGATTGAAAAATAGAAGTAAGTGAACAAAGCAAACACAGATACCTTTACTGATGTTTCTTTACCAAGTACATCATTTGTGAGATATCTTTATCTATGTAATAGAAGGATAATTAACATCACTAATTATCTAATTAAGTTCATTAAGCATTCACCAACAGTGCACTGTGAAGTTGACATTATGTTCTATTGTCAACAAATGCTTTTGATTTCTTAGGAAGTAATTAAAATGTAAATTAGCATGTAATTATATGCACAGGGGAAGTTTTGAATCAGATATTCATTTCAAAACTGCTTAGAGCAATATAGTTGTTGTTTTTTTCTTCAATAAAAGCAGACATTTTGCTATTAGGGGTGTATATTAAAGTTGCCATTCTGTGGTTCGATGTTTTTGCATCACAGCAAGGTTATGGCATAATGTGCCACAGGGTGTTTAGTTGGTGTATTTGCTATTGTGATTTGTGCTTTTGTTCTTATTTGATCATTTTATTTAATATGTTCATTTATGTTTATATTCTTTGTGTTAAAAATATTATAACTGATATTTTTCCTGAAAAAATCCTGCAACTTAAATTCTCTAGTTGTGTTTACCATTTAAAAGCATCTTAGGGCAAATCTTTTAATGTGTCCTCTCTGTCAAGTTAGGTTTGGAGAATGTAATCAATAACTTGCTGAGAGCAGGTGACATACACAGGAATGATAGAAGCTGCAAAGATCAAACTTGTGGTCCAGTGTCCTCAGTTGCAAGTTCACATTTTCCACTTTTTTTTGTGGGAGGAAGCCCCTTGGTTTCTGATGACATACTATAACTAGCATGAGCATGTTGTACTGCTACATACAGTAACCTCTTCAGATTAGAATCTTTCCTGAAACATCACATTTGGTGGAAAGGAGCTTCCAAGATAGAAGTCACAGTGCTCAAAGCCCCAGAATTTTTATTCCTTAAACAATCCGAACTGAATCCTGGAATGCCAAACTTCCACTGAAGATTACAGTTTGTTGTGAGAGTTCAGTAGACATGATACTCACCTCTGCCATCTTCTGTCATGAAGACCCCTGGGCTGTTTGAGCATTGTGCTGTTACCTGTCCCATAAGGAGGTGAGGTTCCACTGAAGGTATTGAACCTTCTCAACCTGTTGAATGGTTTTTCAGGGATGGATTTAGGTGGTGCCAGTTCCAGTCCTATCAATTTAATGTGAACAAGATTTCAGGTAAATGCAGAGAGAATACAATAGCCTAAGAGAGCCTGTTCCTTATGACCTCTAAAGATCAATGCCAAGGCTTGGTCCTGCATAGAGCCCACTGAACTACTAACTGCGCATCACTGTGGGTATAGACAGCTATCCCCATAGTCCAAGCAGAGAGAGGCTGGGATCCCAGTTTAAACAGGGGCCAGGCATCTTTGCATAGTGACTGGTGGTGGTTGTGGAGCTGGCTGGGCTGGAGTGATCAGTAGCCTCATGTAGAAGAAAGGGACCTGCACAGGGCTCGCACAGAAGTGGGAAGTTTATGATCTGGGCTCTCCTGACTTGTGTTTGAGCTCTGCTAGCAAGCAGTGGTCTGTAGTACAGTCTGTATCCACCAGATGAAGGGTTCCTTGTTCTCATCTGTCCTTTCAGAGAGGCTCCTTCTTCTAATTCATGTGTAAGACTGTGGCTAGGTTAGCAGATAGCCTTAACTGACCAAGGAATCCTGCTGGCAAAATCAGAGAAGGGCAACCTTGTTCTGACATACAGCAAGCACCTACCTTACTTCGCTGATTGAATTTTCCTTACCAGAATTTTCCTCTCAACTGTATATTCTTAAAACTTATCTTAAAACATGCTCTACTGTATTACAACTTACCAGAATGCAAAGCCCACACAAGAAATGAATAATCTATACTGACATAACTCATTTCATCCCATGGGTTGCTTATAGTTTTGCCTCCTGCTAGTCATACACTTCCTCACCTATGATTGGCACTAAGGCATGGCTATATCACCATGCTCCACAAAAGTGCATGATGCCATGGGCTCTGCCACCAGAGAGCAGCTCAAAGCTACCTCCTTGTGCACTCATTTGAGCATTTGGCCTCATAACAAATGAGATTAGAGTTGTTTTTCTTTTGGTAGCAAGATGATAGCTTGAATCCCCTCCAAGAGACCAGGCATCCAGTTATGCAAGTTCTATGCATCGATGCAATATTCTCAACATAAGCTCACGGTCACTGTCCTTTGAAAGACACATTGAATCTAAGTCGTATTTTGAAAACTCCTTAGGGATATAGATGCTTATTTCCTTCTCCAAAGACTTCTCTGAATAGAAATTTCTAGTCTGAAAAGGTTAGCTAGATCTTCTCACTTTCCTCTAATTATTTACTGATTTTCTTTCTTCTATATCCTATAACATTTTATTTTATTTTAATTTATTAACAAATCAGGCAAACTGTGTTTATATGCCATGTATGATGACTGCCATTAGGGAATTTTTCAAAGTAACCTAAGATTCGAGTCTACAGCACAACCCACAATATTTTAATGTACAGAAATGCTGCATCATATGCAATTCAACAAACATGAATTTTGACGAGACACATTACTTGGTAAGAATATAGAAATGAATAACACATCGTCTTTATATACAAATAGTCTTTGTTGTCTGGTTATTTATCTCCCTAGTTTATAGCATCTAAAAAGAATAATTGTAAATGGGGTTTGAAAAATGATCAATATTTTGTGAACTAGAACGTATTAATCTTGGGTTGCATCCTTTTTGAAAACTGAGTATAGTCCCTTACTTAATAGGCTAGTTATACCCAGGAAGTTTTTTTAATGAGGTTCAAACTTTTGTATATTGGATTTCCTAATGTGAGGTATACCTGCACTCCAAAAACTAACATTGTGGTTAGGGGAAGGTATCATCACCTCAGGAAATGCTTTAAAATTTTTTTAGTATGACTTATGGATAGGGGAAACATACTTTTGTTTATTCCTCTAAACTTGAATACTTAACATACTCATCAATGCAAAAAATGCTTTAGACTTCATACACAGAAGTGTTCCCAACTACATAAATAATGAAACGGCAGATGGCCATGGCGTGGAGAATCAGGCTGGGGCCCTCCTGAGGCGCTGCTGCCATTCACAACCCGCGAGGCCCCCCTCTCACCACTTGGCCACCAGGCGCCTGCCGCACAAGCTACAGTGTGCTCTCGCCCTGGGACCCATCTATTATGAGAAACAATTTTGGTTAATTAAAAAATTCTTTCAAAGTCTCAGAACAGAAAGTTCTGAAATTTCCTTCTCTTTGCTGTTGTTGATGGGGGTTGGTGAAAACTTGGCTCTTTGTCCTGGCAAAGAAGGGAGACTGACTGTGGAAAGGAGAGAGTGGGGATACCATCCTGGCTGACCTGAGGGTAAGGCTCGGAGCCCTTGGGTGCTAATTTATGTATGAGTTTAACTGGGACTGATAAAGGGTGCAACTGAGGTCCTTGGGTAACAAAAGTGCAGTTCAATGAGCATATGTTCGAGTGGTTGTTTCAGTAGCTCTGACTCTTGGACTTCTGTGCTAGCACCTATGTATGGACTGGGGCATAGGTCTCTGCTTTCTGGGGAAACAGTGTAAGCAAAGGGAATAGAAAAGAAAATATCAGAGAATGTGACATCATCAGAAGGAAATGGACCATGGGTTGGAGCCTGCCTTGTGATTGCTGTCAGGTGGCAGGTCACAGAAGACCTCTCCAAGGAAGTGACAATGAAACTGAGAGGGAGAAGTAGCCTTCCAACATGGGGAGGTGACCTAAAAAATACCCAGCTTGTGTCAAGGCTCGAGGGTGGTCATGAGTTTGTATATTTGAGAACTGAAAGAGAGGCTCCCATTGGTGGAGTGCAGAGATTAAATAGAGGTGTGGTCCAGGAGGAGGGGGAATGCAGCCAGTTACCAAGCAGATTCCAAGTTCTCTAAGAGTCCAGAAAATACTTATATGCCCATGACTCCATCTGTATCTATATCTATATATCTCTCTTTCATCTATGAAACAACCCTTTCTGCTCTGAACAGTCCCTCCTTCAACATTCCACAGTCATTCATTGATCTCCTACCATATCCAAGACCCCTGGGTGAAGACCAGGTAATACCGGCCTTCAGTATGGTCCACATTTCTTGTAGACAAGAAAAGTCACAATCGCTGGCCTGCTGGGACCACCTTCTAGGCTGATGAGACAACTACAATGTAAGTGCAGTTGACAACTTACATGAAGTGCAAGACTCAAAAGATGCCCAGAAGAGGGCAGGCCTAAGTCAGGCTTCTTGGGAGAGTTTCAGCTGAGGCTCAGAAGAGGAGGATGTGAGGAAAGATTGGTGGTGAGAGAGGAGCCCTTTCAGGTGCAAAGAGATAGTTGTGGCCCTGTACCTGCAGGTCAGCTTCTGGTTTG
>PVKM010050076.1:0-10802 GCA_004027735.1 Carollia perspicillata
GGGGGACCCTAGTACATTGTTGATGGGAATGCAGACTGGTGCAGCCACTGTGGAAAATAGTATGGAATTTCCTCAAAAAAATTAAAAATGGGATGGCCTTTTGACCTGGCAATTCCACTGCTGGGATTATACCCTGAATCCTAAAACACCAATCCAAAAGAATCTATGCACCCCAATATTCATAGCAGCACAGTTTACAATAGGCAAGTGCTACAAGCAACAAAAGTGCCCATCAGTAAATGAGTAGATCAAACAACTATGGCACATTCACGGAATTGAATTCTATGCAGCAGAAAGGAAGGAGGAGCTCCTACCCTTTGCGACAGCATGGATGGATCTGGTGAGTATTTTGCTAAGTGAAATAAGCCAGGCAATGAAAGACAAATACCATATGATCTCACCTATAAGCAGAATCTAATCAATAAAACAAGCAAGCAAGCAAAATATAACCAGAGATATTGAAACAAAGAACACACTGACAACCAGAGGGGCGGAGGGAGAGAGACAACAGGGGAGAAAAGAGGAAGGGTTTTCAAGGGACATGTATAAAGGATCCATGGACAAACCAAAGGCAGACGGGATTGAGGGTGGGGTGGGAGAAAGTGGTGGTGAGAACATGGAGTTAACTGTCCTTGAACAACAATAAAAAAATGCAAAAGAAAAATCTCCAGGTTGAAAAAAAAGATGATGTAAGACATCTATTAGGCATCTTCAAGAAAATTTCCTCTAAGCAGTTGGCACTGTAGATTAAGAACTCAGGAAGAAGAATGGGCTGAGGATAAATTGAAGCTATAAGTTTAGATTGAGACTGGTAAAAAAAAGTATGTGCATTATTTAAATAACTAGAATGCTCTCTTTGGCTGAATAAAATCAGGTTTATTTCTTTCTCAATAAAGTCCTATTGGGAAAGAAGGAGTATTGCCCCTAGGCCATAATTCTAGAAACTAGGCTTTTTCAACCTGAGGCTTTTAACATTGCCATTGGACTGAGGGTGCTCTGGCAAGGAGATTTTTATGGGCAGGCCTAGAAATAGCATCAATCACTTTTGACCGGAACTTGATGAAGTGGCCCCACTTCGCTGCAAGACAGGGAATGTAATTCTGGACTATGCAACTAATCTGGACTATGGAAGACGAGAGTGAATCCTTGCTGGATGGCCAGCCAGCTCTGGTGGTGTGTGTAAAATAAGAAAGGAAAGACCAGGAGCGGATCTATCGGTAATATCAGTTTTCAAAGGGTAGTGAAAAAAAGGGAAGAAAATTGATGAAAAAAACAATGAGAATACAGGCATTCCAGGTTAAAAAAAAAAAACCTCCCCTACCATTAATGGTCTTCAATACACACCTTTGCACTCATCACTGGTTGATATCATATAATAAGCAGTAATAAAAGAAAGAAAATTTTCTAGGACACACCACTCAGATGTCTATAATCCATATGCCATTCCTGAAAGCATTGTTAGAAATACTCTAATCAAAAGAAAATTATATCAGTATCAAAAATAATCAGTGAAACATGGTGTATAAAAGAAGTAATAGTTGAAATGAGATAATTATTGTTAACAAAGTTATTTTAAAAGAATGAGTATAAATAAACTAATAAGTTAACCAAAATAATTGAGATAAAAACAACTAACGAAACTTGAAAGAATTAATAAAATTAAAAGGAGAAACACAGAATTGATAAATAAGTCTAAGAATTTGCTCTTGGAAAAGACCAATAATAGTCCTTTCACAAAACGAAATAAAGGAGAAAATACAAATACATGGGAAAAGGAGTTGTAATTACATAATTGATGTTTTTAATTATCAAATAATATTACCATGTGCAACTCTATATTCCTTAATGAGAAAATGCTGATGAAAAAGACTCATTAAAGAAAAATGTATGCTTAAAACCTTCACAAAAATAAGCACATTCTCATTATTCACAGTTGTGTAAACACTGAATTTATGAGTGCTGAATCATCCACCCCAGGGGAAAAACAGGGTTCAGTTTCTGCACAACTCCGGCCACATTTTCATCAAGCGATCAAGACATAACCCTGTTTTATGTAACTTCAGATTTAAAGACACCTTATGCAATATATATTGGTGATTCGCCCACATTGAATTCACAGCCACCAGCACTGTTACTTGTGCGTGAACAAAGAGTATCTGACACTCCTACTTTCTTCCTCAGGCACGTCATGGTCTTCTAGTGCTCAGAACACCGGACAGCACTTCAGCACTGCCCTGGGGGACATTTTCAACAGCTACCAAAGCACCAACAGAAAGTACAAGAATGAGGAAAACAGGGCACTCCAGAGACCACAGAAGAGCACTTGTTCACAGTAGGGGAACTCAAACACGAAGCCAGAGCACCGCTTGGTTCCCCCTCCACTGGGACCACACGCAGCAGGCAACGCAGAGGCTCCGCTGCTCTGAGCAGGCCCACGTGTGAGAACGACCACAGCAGTGCTCTGAGTGTGGATTTGGGGGTGCGAGTAAGTTTTGGCAAGTATAGAACTTATGAGGAATGAGAATTGACTGAAAAATGTTAAAATAAGTCCATAACAAAAGAAACGGAAAAGCTGTCCCAGCATTTCCTGTCTTCATCCCTGCTCACGTCACAGACCAGTTCTTTGAAACCTTCACAGAACCGGTGCGCCTCAGTACTATTTAATTTATTTCAGAAAATTCAAAAGAAAAACATTTCGAATTCGTTTTCAGAAGTTAACATAACGGAATACCAAAACCGGATAAATGATAATTACATTTTTAGATTCATTGCATACCACGATTACCTTTATTTAAGAATTACAGTGGGGGGCAGTTATGGGGATGGAACGTGGGAGGTGGGGGTGGGTAGGGCAGGGGAGAACAATGAGGGGAGGAAAATGGGGACAACTGTCATTGAACAACCATAAAAAAGAATACGTTTTTTAAAATTAAACTTATTGGGATGATATTGGTTAATAACATTATACACGTTTCAAGTGTACAATCCTATGATACATTATTGCATTATGTGCTCACCCCCCCAAGCCCAGTCTCCTTCCGTCACCGTGTGTTTGACCCTCTTCATCCCCCCCACTCCTCTTCCCCTCCAGTAAGAATTACAAGTGCGGAAAGGCTGGAGTGAGTTTTAGGAGGACAGAGGCTCTTAGCCCGCCAAGCACACATGCTAACGCATTTCCTTCACAACATGTCGGATGCAGATTTTTAACATCAATGGCCAATTTGGCAATTTCAGAAAAGTTAGCTTTTGGTTGTTTTTTAGTCAACAGAACCAAATCCCTGAAAAGAAAAATAAGTACATTCTCAACAATAATGTGAATTTGCTCCTTTCTAAAATTAGTTCCAGTTCATTGAGTAACCAAAGGGGTAGAAGTGCACTTGCACGAGCAGGCCGAGGAGAGTGTATTCTACATGCTCTCTCTTTCTTCAGTGATGGCACCCAGAGCCGTATAAGACCTAAGGCACAAAACAAACATGATTTCCAATCACAATCATGGATAATGTAGTCATTTTAATCATTTAAATTATTGCTTAAAGAGTTGAGTTGCTTAGAGAGGTAATTTGGATATTTATGTGACCTGACTTTCCAAGTAAAATTCTTCATCATAGACCATTACAGGAGGCGTGGGTCTCCCTTGCCTCTCTCTGTTGACAAGCGAGCAACATCCCTTAAATTTCTTGGGGAATAGGAAAAATAAGAAGAACTGAGTTTCCAGGCAGCCCAATGTTGTCCTCAATTGGGGAAGAAGGTGATGTAAGGAAGATGCATGTCTTCAGGGGTCAACTTGGACAGAACCACAACCCGGGCCAGGAAAGCGGCATAATGAGTAACATCAAATTCTTCTCTCACCTCATCCTCCTCCACCCCCACCCCTAGAAGACATGCCTGTCTTTTCTGTTCTGTGTAACATTGGAGCCAAATCTTTTTTATCTTCCCAGAGAGAAAAATAGCTTTGGTCCTTTAGCCTTCGCCATGCAGTACAATTAAGCGCCTGCTTCTGCATGCACAGAAGAACCCCTGTGCACTGAGGAAGTGACGAGGGGATTTGAGCAGACAGAAGAGATTGAGACGGGCGATACTGGGCCATGAGAACTGTGAGATTTTCCCCCACAGCCCCATGTGCCCTACTGAACAGGCAAGTAGCCTATGTGTAGACAAAGGAGACAGGTTGGTACTGAGAGACATGATGAAATGAAAGATAAATGATTTTTTAATGAATTCAATGAAAAGGGGTGGCCCAGCAGCAGTAAAGTGCATCAGTCTAAGTAGGTAACTTACACTGCTTTTGGTACTTTGTGGTCAAATTTAATCCCAATTTTACATAAATGGTAATGTCTCAAAGATATGTCTCTAATGTATTTTCTGATGGGGTCTAGCTGTAATTAGAAAAACAACTTACCAGAAAAACATAGTCGTAAGAGACGAAGTTAATTTCAGTATTAGTAAGGAAGAAAGAAAAGTAAAAATTGTGTATTGCTTCAAAATCGGAAAGTTTTAGTGTCTTATTTATAAGAGGCCAAGTATAGCAGCATAATCTGGGAGCTTTTTCCTAAAATAGCATCTCTCTTCCCCAGAGATCACTTGTTCCAGTGATCCAACATTTGAAATATAAATGAGAACAAAAAACTGAGCAAAGGGAAGTCCAGAGAGTCACTGGAATCCATTCAATATGTCTTACAGTTGTATTTTGGATTTTTTCAAGTTACTAACTGTTCTCTTGGACATGTCTCCTTGTGTTATCTATAATATATGTTTCAGTTTTGCAATATATAAATGAATTCCTCCAAAATATGTTTACGTTCTTTAACTCAGTATTTTTACTTTAAAAACTATTGCAAATAAACTTTTCTAAATAAATAAAAACATAACTACACAAAAGAAAAACATGCACTTTTTTTATGATAGCAAGAATTTGGAGACAAAAAAAAAGTCTCAATAGCTGAGAGAAGGTTAAGTGAATAATAGCACATTATTTTTGAAAAGATGTATGTTTCTAATAAAAAGTAAGATTTTTAAGTCTCTAATCAAAACTCTGTATTCAGTGTGATCACAACAATGTGCAAAATAAAATCTGTAAGTAGAAAAAGGTGAATAAAAAGAAACATGCCAAACTTGATATCTCTTAGTGGTGAGAATATGTTATATTTTAAATTTCAGAAGAACTCTATATTTTCACTTAAAACACTATATTGACCATATAATATTTTTACTTTGGATAACTGCACTTTACAATGTTGTTTTTAAGAAGAAGTTAGACAATGTATGCAAAGACAGTATTCAAACTACAAAACTGGAATAATCATAATTATATTTTTATAAATAATTATAAATGTAATTCCTTTTGTCATTATTTCATTGTATCATACTTATTTGAAATTAAGTACAAAAACCTTTATTATTTCTTCATAAGAGAGTCTCTGAGGACTTAACTCATACAGTTGCACAATTGGTTGTGTAATTGTTTCTGAGGTTGGAGCCTGACTGCTAGGAACAGGCATCCTGGAAGCAGCAAGACTATAAATGTCACCAAGTGAGGCAGAGGGGGAAAGAACTCTTAGCTAACTTAAAAACATGTGTTTATGCTTAACATTATAGGGGTATGTTACACATCAAGAAAAAATGTCTACTGAAAAAGGTGAAGGGTAAGAAAACTGTGTAACTTAAAACAGTAAGCACCAAGTTATCTACAAAACTCACCTTCATGAAAAAACTCTTCCTCAGAAATGCCAGGTAATGAGACATACATCTGCATGATCATGCACTTTTGATTAATATGAAACCAAAAAAAAAAAGACTGCCCTGCTAGGAGCTAGGGATTCAGAATTGGCTTCTGAAGGAATTGGAATTCACCAGGGGAAAGAATGGAGAGAGAGGTAAGAAATATATATATGTATATTAACATATATATATATATCTTTAATGATATATATATATAGCTTTAATGATAATAACTACAATTACTACACACTTAGCCTATGCCAGAAACTCTTTAGATACATTATTTAATTTCTTACACAAGGTAGGCAATGAGGAAACGAATAGGAAAAATAGTTTTAAAGGAATAGGAAAATAGCAGTTTTGAAGAATATGTGATAAAATCTCACTGAAAAAAAACGGAAGGAAACAGCAAGGAAGAAGTAGTACTGCATTTTGCCTTGAGGAATTCTTCAAAATGATTAGCAAACTACTACGCATTTCATCATGGCCTTTGGAAAATCCATGTGTTGCCCCCGCTAGTAAAAGCAATTACTTTATGTTGATATTTAGAACTTTAGTGAGCACACTTAAAATGTACCTTTATCATGGAACTAATCACTTTTACAACTATTGACATCTATTTAATGAAAGAGAAAAAACCACTTTGTTACAACTGAAGTGTGGCAGACTGTATATTCCAAAGATAGCTACAACAATATCCTCTATCCCTTGCTCTTCTTACAATGACACATCAACAATTCTCCCATCCAGAGGTACAGTATAAATACTGTCCTCTTCAAATTGGCGAGATTTCATGGTGTTTCAGCCAACAGAGTGTGGCAGAAGTAACGTCTGAGTCTGGTCATACAAGGTCATACAATGTCTGCTCTATCCATTAAAATAATCATTCTTGAAGCCTTTAGCCACGAGTAAGCAGTCCAACTGCCCCGAGGTTATCATGCCGGAAGGAAGCCCAAACTAGTCCGGGCAGTGGGGACGAAAGAGAGGTGTGTAACGAGTCGAACCAAAAGTAACCTCACAGGGTGATCAGATCCTCATTTCTTAACTGGGCACATGGTGGTGTGCAGTCCTGCCCAAGCATATAACTTCTTTAGCAAAAGTTTTATTTCCCTTAATAAAAAGGAAAAATTATTTCCCAGATGCAAGCCCTGTGCATCTTTGTTAACACCTTTGAAATGCTTCTTTTTCAGGCCCCGAAGAGAACACATAATACTGTTAACTATCCTATAATCCAATCCCTGCCTGGCATGCTCCCACCTTCATGCAATCTTTACACTCTCTCCTTAATTCCAAATGGATAGAAGAAACCACAAAAACTGCCATTCTCCCGAGCATTGGAGATTTTGGTTCTCGACATTGTCATCATTTGGGCTCAAATGAATTCTTCTAAAAATTCTCTACAGGTTTTTTTACATTATTATGTCAACAGCAAGACTGCTTGCAAAGGCCCTGAAATTATATGAGAAGAAGGAGATGTTGAACCAGCACCCTGGTGCTTCGGCCATTCAGAGTTCCAGATCCAGCTGTTCATGTCTGAGTACAACCACACAAAAGATCACGTGACAGAACCACCTTGGCGAGTCCTCCCTGAATTCCCAACCCACAAAAATGATAAGATAATAGCATGATTGTTGTTCCGAGTCACTAAATTTTGGGGTCTTCTATTACATAGCAATAGTAACTGAAATATTAAATATTTACTGTGAAGTAGTATCTGTATTAGATCATGTTTCTCATGTTTGAATGACTACACAGATTGCCTAGGTATCTTGTTACAATGAAGTCTTGTCCAGTAGTTCTGGAGAAGAACTTCAGACTCTGCACGTCTACCAAGCTGCCAGGTCGTATGTATGCTGCTGGCCATGGTTCACGCTTTGCACAGCAAGGCCCTAAATAACAGCTGACATATGAGCATCTTACCTTTATCAAGAAGCGTTCTGTCTTATTTTCTTCTTGGCAACAAGACTGCACAGCTGTTTCATAGCACGTAGACATGGTCAGAATAGTGGATCCATACAAGAATGGATGCTTTCTAGAAGTTTCATAAATGTATCTATAATTTGACAAACCCAAAGTCATATAATTTGGAATTTCAGAACACATGCTGACACTATTTCTTGAAACTTAGGGTTCATTTCGTTTTGTTGACCTGTAACATCTAGAACATCATGGTGAAAAACACTATGCTTAAGTGCACCAAATGTTTACAATAGGTCACTGTGAGGTTAGTCAGACATTCCGAATGCCCATGAAGTGACCAACAGTACCTCTGAGCCAGTGAGGAAAGGAAGTCAGTAATTAAAATTTTTCACTCTTTTTTAAGTAGAAGAAGGTAAAAAGTTCAATAGTCCCAACTGAACTGTAAAGTCAGGATTGTATGTGAGTAAAGAGGAATTAAATTTAGAAGCTATTGTTGGGTGAAGAGGTGTCTCTCGAGATCATCCAAAAGTTCCTTCTAGACTAGGAAAGTTGCTCTGCTATCTTTTAACTCCAAAATAGATGACTTTTCTCCCAATTTGATATAAATTACAGTTTCCTTAGTTGAAAATTAAACAAAGGTCTTGGTTTATAATTATGAGGCAAGTAGTTAGAAAATTATTTTTCTCTTGAATATTTATAGTCATGTGCACATGAGTTAATATTAGCATATAAAATAACTCCTTAATAACTGACTTTATTGTAAATGTTCAAGAAGAGGTTAAATTCACTGCCTGGGTATTGGTTAGATTTTTAAATCTCTGAACATTCGACCCAAATCTGACTCTGTAATTCTCACCCACAGTGGAGAGCACTGCAGTAAATAGGTAGCCAAGCTGGTAGTTCGGTTCCCATCTGGTTGCCCCTAATATCAGACAGGTTGGGAACCTGCCCAAACCCTATCCCTAAGCAGCTGACCCATTTAATTTTTCTTGAAAGCTCAGTAATTTCTGGAGCAATTTTCCCTTTTATGGGTAAATTAAAAATTTTGCCTCATTCAGCATTGTCACCCTGTCTGCTCATTCATCTCTTGTCTAATGTTTCATAATTAAAATCTGAAATTAAATCTCCACCGTGCACTTGCCCTCTAGACCCAGCAATCAGATCTTGCCCTTATTCTTGGTGTCTGAGCCTGTCTTAGTAAAATGTCCAGAACTAGATTCCTTGAGAACTGAAACCTTGTATTTCTCTTGTCATTTCTGCCTCTCTGGGTATTGATTTCCTTCCTCTAAACCCCAGCCACTTGCTAGCACCCCACTCTCAACATATAGAGTTATGCTGTGTTAACTAGAAAACCAAAATATGAACTTGCCTATAGCATTTGCTATGATGCTCTCCACTCCAAGTGGGGATTATAGAATCAGAGTTCTTAAGTAGAAAACTGATCTTTGACATCTAAAAGTGTTACTTATTCCTAGGTTCCCAATGGCAGACTCTTTGTCCATGCCTGTCAGACACCCTCCCTGATAGCTCTTGATGAACATCCCAAATGCCAGCCCCTTGCCTGAGCTATTACCTGCTCTCTGTCTCCAGTATTCTCAGTTTATTATGCTTTGCCTACTTGCCTGTACATTTCAACATCGTTTGCTACCAGTCTGACTAATCTAACCTTTAAGGAGATGGGCCCATTACAGGTCCTAGACATCTTTTCAGCTTCACGGCGCAGACCTTTCCACACCCTGTGCAGCTCACTGAGACCACAATTGTTATTTAGAGAGAGAAAAAATATATGGTAGCTCCAATTTCCACTTCAACTTCATGTAATAAAGCATTGTGTTCTCAGAGATGGTTACGTAAGAAAGACCTGTCTTCAAAATTGGGAAATACTCTTCTCCAAAGACAATGGCAAGGAGAAATTACTTAACTCTTCCTCACTGTTACTGGGTTCTCTTTGCTCATCTCACAGATATGCTCAGTATTTGGAATTTGGAAGGTGTCCCTGTAATTTGCATCATCTTTTTTACTTAATGGGAAGCACTTGTGTCTTGCTGTGTTATTTGTCTTGCAACAGTCAGAAAGAACATGTTTGTCAGCCATTCCTTGGTTATCACAAATGTGCTCTACGAAGATAGTCATCTGAAATAATAACTTAAAGGGGAAGGCTGTGTGTTCTACATTCCTAACCCCAAGAAAAGCAAAGAATTATTATTTTTTTAGAAAAGGCAACTGAATGCAGAATGTTACATGTTGTATCCAATAGTCCTTGGACATAGTTATTCTGAGCAAAAACCTCTTAGGTTTTTAACTCTAAATTCTCACATGTTGGACATTGACCAAATAAAATTAACCATTCTGTCCTTTCCTATGTAATGGCTTCATTTTCATACAGTTCATAGGTATTAAAATAAACATAATCTAAGCCAGAATGACCATGGTCTAAAGAAATCAAGGTATTTTTCATGAGAATTATTTACCAAAAAATAGATAGTAGCCTGCATTCCATGGTTCCTAATTGTTTTTAGTTTTCTTTCCATGGAAACTTGTTTTAAGACTTGAACTCTGAAGCAATGTGTGTTCATTGTCAAGTTTTCAAGTGGAAATGGAATAAATCAGTTCATTTTCAAATATCCTTGGGTAGCCATAAACGTGCAGGATGCTGTAAACCTCAAATGACATGTTTTCAGATTTGGGAGATAAGGGCATAAAATCTTAATCTTTTGAAATAAAAATAAGAAGAAATCACTATAAAATAAGTGAGACTAGACACTGATAGAAGTATTTCATTTAAAATCTGTTTCTAATAAGTCTAATGATTTTTATATATCTACAAAGAGTATGATAAAAGGTAGGTGTTAGCCCCATAAAGATGGAGTAAAATATTGCAAATAAAGAAGAAAACGACTCATTTGTATTTTAAATTGTTTGGCATGAGAGTAATTGATCAAGTAAGCAGGTAGATAGATAGATAGAATGTGTTAGTGCTTATGAAGAATTTGCTGATCATAAGATAGGCATATGTTATGAGACAATAACAATTTCCGAGCTTGTCTACTAACTGGGGAGAGAGCCCATAATAATATTCACCTTTTTTCTTCTTTTACATATTCTCTAAGAAACTTTTTAAATACTTCAATTTCCCAGGAACCTTTATGCATGGATGTCAGACA